>JZKD02S0187272.1:45297-60716 GCA_000966675.3 Picea glauca
ATCAGTCTAGATTGTATACATTTTCTGAATTCATTGAACCTGATTTTGCTTTACTGCTTACTCATGCTGATGAAAGTAGTAGGATATGGAACGAAAGGTTTGGACATTTGAATTTTAGATACATGAAACAACTTAGCAAGAACAAATTAGTTGATGGTCTACCTAACATCCATTTCTCCAAGGGAGTATGTGAGGGATGTGTTCTCGGAAAACACCCTCAAGAGAAATTCGACAAGGGAAAGTCTCAACGAGCTTCCGCACCTTTAGATCTGATCCACAGTGACCTCATGGGTCCTTTTCCGCATCCATCGATAAAAAAAGTGAGGTTTGTTCTCATTTTTGTTGATGATTTCTCATGTTTTACATGGATCTACTTTCTCAGGAAAAAATCCGAGGTCTTTCAACACCTCAAAGATTTCAAAGCTTTGGTTGAGACACAGTCTGGAAAGAAGATCAAAGTCCTCCGAACTGATAATGGGGGAGAGTATGTGAATCACGAGATCCACAATATTTTCCATGAGGCAGGGATTCAATTGCATCATACAGTTCCCTACAATCCATAGCAAAACAGAGTTGCTGAGTGGAAAAACCGATCTCTAAAGGAGATGACATCTTGCATATTGCATGCAAAGTCACTACCACAAAGACTATGGGCCGAAGCACTTAACTATGCAACATACATCCAAAATAGATCTCCTCATATATATGTCAAGGATAAGACCCCCTACGAGTCTTGGAGCGGCCTCAAACCAGAAGTGACCCACTTTCGTATTTTTGGTTCACGTGCATGGGCCCGGATTCCCTCTGAAAAGAGGAAGGCACTTGATCCACAAAGCACTGAGTGCATTTTTGTTGGATACCCCGACGGTGTGAAGGGATATCATCTTATTGATCTTTCCTCGGACCGTCTCATCATTGAGCGTAGTGTCCAATTTAAGGAAAGTGTCTTGCATGTACCTCAACAGCCGCATGCAGACACCTTCACTCTTCCACCTGTTCAAGATGATGAGCATGCACATGCTGACTCTTCTTCAGATGAGAGTTTTGATTCAAAGGACTCAGATGATTCAAATTCAAATTCATAGTCATCACATTCAGATGCAGAGTCATAGCATCCAGATGCAGTTGCAGAGCCAGAGCAAAGGCCCAAGTGGGCACAGACTACTCTTCAGGATGCAGGGGATCTCGTTGGTGATCCAGCCGATACTAGGAGGACTCGATCTGATTTAGAGGATCCTCCTGTTGCACTCAGTGCCATTGAACCATTTCCTTCAAGGCATGTTTTCTTGGTTCAGTCTTCATATCCACAGTCTTATGGTGAGGCTACTGGAAATCCCTTTTGGGAATCTGCCATGCAGGAGGAGTACAACTCCCTCATCGAGAACCAGACTTGGGATCTGGTTCCCCTTCCTTCTGGGAGATAACTTGTCAGATGCAGATGGGTCTACAGGACCAAGAGCACAGCGGATGGAAAAATCAACAGATACAAAGCCATGCTTGTTGCCAAAGGCTTTCAATAGGTTCAAGGTATTGACTATGATGAGACCTTCGCTCCAGTAGTGAAGATGGATTCCATACGATTGGCACTTGCCATCGCGACAACCAAGAGATGGGAAGTCCATCAGAGGGACATGAAGAATGCATTTCTTCATGGTGATCTCTCTTAGGAGATCTACATGGAGTAGCCCCAGGGATTTATGCAGTACTCATCTTTGGTCTGTCCACTGAAGAAGTCACTTTATGGCCTTAAGAAGGCTCCAAGGGCATGGTATGCCAAGATGGACTCCTACCTATTGTCACAGAAATTTGTACATTGTAAATCATACTCGAATGTATACATGCTTAGGACGACTGATTCACTTCTACTTTTAGTTCTGTATGTCGATGATTTGTTGATCACCGGTTTCTTGACTTCAACGATTGCTGCAGTCAAGAGGATTCTTCATGACAGGTTTTTGATGATGGACATGGGTCTGCTACACTTCTTCCTTTCACTTGAGATCAGTCAGTATGCATTAGGCATCAAACTATCTCAATCCAAGTATGCACAAGATCTCCTTGAGAGATTTCACATGACAGACTGCAAGTCTGCTCCGACTCCTTTCCTATCAAGAGTCAAACTTAAGGACGATGGGGAGACTCCACTGGTTGATAGCACATTGTATAGAAAGCTAGTGGGGAGCTTGTTGTATCTCACACACTCCAGATCAGACCTCTCATATGCAGTTGGTGCAGTTTCCAGGTTCTTGCAGGAGTCGCATGAGCTACATTGGAAAGCTGCAAAGCGTATCCTTTGATAAGTACATGGCACCATCACCTTTGGGATTCATTATGCAACAGACTCTACATTATATCTCATTGGGTTTACTGATTCTGATTGGGCTAGCGATAACATTGATCGCAAGTCCACATCTGGTTACTCACTCAGTCTTGGTTCCAAGCCTATCTGTTGGTCGAGCAAGAAGCAAGTTGCCATTGCTCTATCTTCAGCCGAGGCAAAGTACATAGGGGTAGTTAAGATAACCATTCAGGCTATGTGGCTACAACATTTTCTCACTGATTTGGGCATTCAGTTTCATCGGCCGATCGTCATCTGGTGTGATAACCAGTGCACTCTGAAGTTCTACAGAGATCCATTTCAGAGGCAGTGGACGAAGCACATTGAAATCCACACACACTACATCCGAGACATAGTACACAAGGGGATCATCGACTTATAGTTCTTTCCTTTAGCAGAACAAACGATAGACATTTTCACCAAGACCTTCACTGAGTAGAAATTCCATTCTATGCGAGGTCGTCTTGGAGTGAAGGACACAGTTGCCTAGCAACTGTAGTTCTTCTTTTTACATACATTGTACCTTGAGGGGGGGTTTTTCCCATGAGGTTTTCCCTCTTTCCTCACTTTATTTCCAGTGTATCTTTTGTACTTGGGTACCTAACATGGCCTCGTTGCCAAGACCCAATCTTTATTTTCACCATAGTGATGTTCAGGGGGGGGTGTTGGAGTTACTTCACACACACCTAGGATTTATTTTTCCTAAGGTTTTTATTTGTTTATTAGTCATTATCCAGTCTCCTATATTTTAGGAGAGAATATTCCACGTGGAAAATATTCTCTTTTAGTTCACACTTCAGTTTGACTAGTTGAGTTGAGTTTAGATGTTGCATTGGGATCATCACCATGCTAATTCAACCTTGCCTTGGTATCATCACTAGAGTGGTGCATTAGCCTTGATTCCCTTAGTTAACTCCTCACTACTCTCTGTTCAGTCAGTTAATTGAAGACTAGTTGACTAGTTAACTCAACTAGGTGGCAGTTCACTCCCGTAACTGCTTGAGAGACTAGAATAGGTGGAAGTTCACTCCCGTAACTGCTGGTGTGTGTCCAGATCACTCTAGACCACCACTATGTCAACTTGGTTCACCTCAAGTCTAACTCATTGAGTTATACAGAGTATATCATGTGTAAATTATTCATTATTCATAACGGTTAATGAGAATTCTTCCATTCTTTCTCTCCTTCTTCTTCCTTTTCCAATTCTCTCTGCAAATGTGTGTATTATTGTTTAGCTAGATCTATTCTGTGTAGGTTCAACACATTTACACAGTAATCTCTCCAATTTTCAATGGTAATGGAATGAATTTATTTTTCTGTTTCTCATTAAAAAAGTGTACCCAAAATTTATAAGGTTTGCATACTTCAATTATGAAGAATTTATAAAAAAACATAATAAGAGATTAAATATGGTTTTCCTTGAAGACCATAAAGTCTGACATAGCTGAAATTGTCTAGAACCTCAAAAACTCCCTTTTCTGCAAGAAAGGGTGAAGCTTCTATTAACAATCTTGGTGTAGTGGAACCATGAATCATATTTTTAAAGGTGGACAAGAAATCACTCTATACTTGGTAAAAACCGTATGGAGCCTTATGCCTCCAAAGTGTGGGATACTAGAACTATACTGGATCCTTATTTTAGTCCACATTTCTTTCTTGTGGTAGATCATCAATTATATGATAATAGGCTATAACATAAATTAAATAAGAAGTCATATGGAAATCCTATTTTTTTCAAAAGTTTCCCAACTGAAAGGAAACTTTATTTGAAATAATGTGATAACAATCAAACATGGCACATTCGTGAAAAGATTTATGTAGAACATGAAAAACATATCTTGGAACAGTAGTTGTGGGCTCTTATCCAATGATTCTAGCAAACAACAATGCAAATTCATTATATGGGTACTTGAGAAAACATACCTCTATTTGAAAAGAGCTCACATAATCTCTTGATGGATCTATGAGAAAATTCTCCAAAAGTTTTGTTCCTCCATTGTGGGCCTTTAGTAAGGCGTCAAATTTAGAACCTTTAAAAGTCATGTTGGGTTTTGGAAGTCTAAGCATTTTTTTGAAAATTGTAGGCGCAAGAGAGATTGATGTCTTTTCCTATAGTTGAATTATTCTCTTCTCACTATTGAATTTATTCGCACACCAGAGAATCAATTCTTCCAAGTCGAACATCTATGGCATACACCTAGTTAATTCAATTCCGGCAGTCCAGACTTTGTTTGAGTTTATTTCTTGAGGTGAAAGAGACGGATACCACTTGAAAGATTCATACCACTTGAATTCGTGGTCTTCTTTTCCTAGAGTGTTGATGACATCTCCATAGCATAACTCATTTTTCTTATTCGACAAGTTTTGCAAATATTATATTAGTGAACAAGTGGTGGTTTTTTTGAAGTAATACCCTTTACAACGAGGATTTAATACATTACTAAATTCACCACATTTTGCCTTGATATCATATGCCATAACACTTGGTTCATAAATGTTAATTGCATGATTTGGTTTGGATTTAAAGAAGAGATTTTACGAGAATCACTTCTCATTATAATGATTTTAATTTGTAATGTGTGGCAGTAAGATAATAACTGTTCTTGGGAAATGTGATCACATGTCGGGATTAATGAAAATGTTTTAAGTATGGAAAGTGAAAAATGAGTAATGCGAGGGTCGTTTTGGAGATTGCAGACTTGTGGGTTGTGGGGCGTGGGAGATGAAAGGAAGAGATGAGGGACAACTCTCGCATCCACATTTGAGAAATAAACTATGTATGAAAATAGGTTGATTTTGCGTAATGCGGAAAATGTGGGGTTCATTTTGGGGATTGCGGGCCTTTTGGAACAATCTTTATCTTCACAACAAGACTCGTGCAATTGAAGAACTAGATAAGTATAAGCAATGAGGAGAAAGTGTAATGTGTGTTAGTGGAAAAATAACTAAGTATGGACTTGTGGTATTGCGGGATTTTGGACTTGAGATGATAATGGCAGGTCTTCCCGCAACCTGCATCGTGATAAAAAAATGTGACTAAGTGAGGGATGTATAAAATGAGTAAGTATGTCCAAAGCACTTTACTTTGATAAACAAATGTTGATCAACACTAATCAACATCGCTCAAAATGCCATTTTGAATAAGGGTATCATGTGTTCCTTTGTTTACAACTATATAAGTAGACCTCCCTCAAATAAGACCACCAACATAAGCATGCTCCTAAGTTTTATGGCCCCTATAATATCCTCAAGCATATTGGGCTAGTCGCTTACAAATCATAACTTCCAAGACACTCTAAAATCCATCATGTCTTCCATGTCTCCTGCTTAAATAAAGTGATTGGATCCAATTTCTGTGTTCAAAAAAGTCTACCTAAATTGGATGAAGAAGGTTCCATTTGGTTGTAGCTGGAGACCATCCTTGAAAAACACGAACGCCATCTTTGTGAGCATACTATTCAAGAATTTTTAATATAATGGAAGGATACACAACCAGAGTGTTGATGTTTGGACAACGTCAGGAAGACACTCTTCCATATATATATATAATAAATAAGTAGTTATTTATTATCCAAGGGACACATCCTTTCATGGATGGTCACCATATGTTCTCTATATATGGAACACTCATCATTGTAATAATACATTGATCATATATTATCTCATAAAAAATCAACATTGTATCAGAGAAAGACTAGGCCAACTCGCTCACGGAAGGGCCTAGGATCCTGAGAGGAGTTGCCCACAATGCCCAACAATGGAGAGATGAGTGGAGGATCATCGCATTGCTGTTGGAGCATAAGTTGTCTCCCTGTGTGGAGGATGTATGAAGGACATTGGCCGAGCACTGCAACAACTATGGTTGAATGGAGATGGAGCGAAGGTTGTAAAGGAGAATGAGAAATAATCAAAAGCTAGTTTTTTTGGCCCATGGCCAAAATGGAATATGTGCAAGATGCCAACGTTATCACCAACTATGAATAAAGGGTTTATTTGTGATTTCGTTGTGCCCCCGTAGTAGTACCAATCGGGGTTTACTTTCATCTTCTGTTGAATACCAGAGTTTGTGTATATAGGTCTACACTTTATTCACTGCTTGTTTCATTTTTTGGTGCTTGGAAAAGTTTTGTTTCTATGATCATAGTAGTATTGTTGTAAATCCATGGGCGCAATGAAATGGTAGTGTCAATGTAAAGGTTTGGTTCCCACAGTGGGGCTGTTAGAATATTGTGCTTGTTTAACCATAGATAATGTCACAACATTGTCACCCAACCATAGGCACAAAGCCACCCCTAAGAACCTTAACCTTTGACAGAAAGAATGATTATGGGAAGCAACACTAAACCCAATAGATAACCAAGAGAGAGAGAGCACACCTTTCTCCAAAGGTAGCACACCAAGCAGAAAGTCCCAAACCACAGACCAAGACCAGTACCCAGCCACAGTCGTTGCAACTGCACTCTTCCTCTAGACTTGCGCACCACTTTCTTGAGTGTGAGTGTGTTTGCAAATGAGCTCAAGCGCCTTCTATTTATACTAATATGGCTAGGTGAATAGGTGTCTCTTCAAGCAGGGCCAACCTGTTGTTTTCTGGATATAATACTTCAATATTACTTATTCTTCTGAGCCGACTTGTCTTCCAGGGTTTTCACACATCTATTTTGGTTTTCTCTTGGTTTTGGAATATTCTATTATAGTCAAAGGTTTATCCATGGAGGTTAATACCTCCCGTAGCTACCAAAACATCAACACTCCCTCTTAGCTAGGGAAGTATTTAGCCATGATGTTCCCTTATGGTCTTCATATCCTTGCTCACTATGCCATGATCCTCTCACCATGGTTACGTAGACCAAGCTATTGGTATCACCATTACATCACACATGGCTACACCCATGTGGACCTGAAAATATCATCTAGAGGCCACAACCTGCTAGAGAACATTAGAGATACATCTCATAGTGTGTGTCACCATCATCGTCATGAGCTACACCTGCATGACGTGCTCACCCTTGAATACACCTATGTCATGAATATCATCATTACTATCATCATTATCCATCCATCTCGCATGGCATGGGAAAGACCTACATGGTCTTATAGACTGGTAGCATCACCAGAGCTATACATGATATATCATGATCACCCAGATCATCTTATGAGCAACACCATCACAACCATATAGGTTCTCGACTATGTCACTAGTGTACCAAACTGTCTCATTGGTGTAGCAACAACTCGACACACCAGACCATCTCATTGGAGTATCCTACAACTCAGCATAAAGCCTACAACTTGACACAAGGCCTACAACTTGACATGACACCTACAACTTGACAGAAGGCCTACAACTCAACATGAAGCCTACAACTTGGCACAAATCCTACAACTCGACATGAAGGCCTACAGATCGACACGAAGGCCTACAACTCGACACAAAGGCCTACAACTCGACACGAAGCCTACAACTTGGCATAAAGGCTTACAACTGAACACAAAGGCCTACAATGTGGTACAAAGGCCTACAACTCGGCACAAAGGCCTATAACTCGATATAAAGACCTACAACTAAGCATGAATGCCTACAAGATCCTTCTTTTGGAATTCTTCCATCAACTCCATTTAACTGAGAGAATCCTCGAACCACACCTCTGTCTACTGCATGCCCTTATGCATCCTGCAAAGTGTCATGGAACCTTTCTTCTTTGTGATCACTGACTCCCTCTGAGTCCTTTCAAGTCTTTCTTTTTTGTGGTAACCTTTTTGGAATACGTAGGGCAACCCACTTGAAACATAAACAACAAGAGAAAAAGTATTTCCAATATAACAACATTTTATATGAGAACATATCAATTTCATGGTAATTCATTATAGCATTACCAAGGTGTCCTTCCTGAGAAAAAGAACAAGAAATATATCCTAGAGGAGATGTTAGTTCATATTGCAATTAAGTAAAATAAGAATTTATATTAATAGTACATATTACTAAGTATTCATTTGTTCCTAGCATTAATAAAATATAAATAATTGCAATACTTAAGAAACAATAAAAATATCAATCCTGATATGCAAACCTGGAGTCTCGCTATTTTTCAGCTTGAGTTGCTTTTCTTCTGAGACAAGTATTTTTTCTAACCCAGAGAGTGTGTCGTTCCTCTGAATGTATTAGATTTGAGATCTTTTTGGCTCTACAATTTCTTCTTGGAAAAATATCCCTTCTCTTTCCATATATTTAGATGTGCAGTAGTTTATTTTTTTGTTTCTCCTACTCCACGTTCATGTGCTTGGAATTGACGCCTGATCTCCAGTCTGTGGTTCCATAATTTTTCCCTTTGTTCTTTGCAAGGATGATGTCAATCCTTGTCTTCCATGCTCTACCAAGATACTGTGCTTTTGTTGTGCCACTCTGATTTTATGGAGGAAGTCATGATTGTCTTTGACTTTGACATTGACTAGTCTTTTGACTTTGACTAGTCAAACATCGACTTTGACCCAAAAATTCAACTTTGACATTTTTGATGGTTGAGGGAACCATGAGATGCGCTAGGTTAGGGCACACTAGGATAACCAAAAATTAGTCCCAATACTTCACATAAACTTTCACTACAACTGGTACTGCAACTGGTGTTGCAACTGACACTGCAACTGGTGCTGCAATTGGAACTGTAACTGGAACAACAACTGGTGCTGCAACTAGCTTGACAGAGAGCTGCGTATCTACCTTCTAGTGGTTAGAATGTTCCGAAGGTGGTGTGGGCCCATAACCTGTTAGAATATTGTGCTCACTTAACCATAGACAATGTCAGAACATTGTCACCCAACCATAGGCACAAAGCCACTCCTAAGCACCTTAACCTTTGATAGAAAGAATGATTCCAGGAAGTAGCACTAGACCGAACAGATAACCAAGAGAGAGAGAGAGAGCACACTTTTCTCCAAAGATAGCACACCAAGTAGAAAGTCCCAAACCACAGACTAAGACCAGTACCCAACTGCAGTTGTTGAATATATACTCTTCCTCTGGACTTGCACACCACTTTATTAAGTGTGAGTGTGTTTCCAAATGAGCTCAAGCACCTTCTATTTATACTAATTTGGCCAGGTGAACATGTGTCGCTTAAAGTAGGGCCGATCTGTCATTTTTTGCATATAATACTTCAATATTTCTTATTCTGCTGAGCAGACTTGTCTTCCAGGGTTTTGAGACATTTGTTTAGGTTTTATCTTGCTTCTATAACATTCTATTCTAGTCAAAGGTTTATCCATGGAGGTTAATACCTCCCACAGCTACCAAAACATCAACAGGGGAAACCACCAATGAGGAGGCCACTATCACGACGTAGTGAGGCCGTTGATATGCACATGTGTGTAGTTCATGCTGCAAAGTAATTATATTTATTCGTCGGCACTGATGTCGTATATGAGTCTCAGGTTCAAAGACATTTTAGAATTGACATGTCTAGCAAAGTGGTCAAAAGGATTCGAAGCGTTGGCAGAATCTTCAAGCTTGTGAAATCTCTCTTTTAAGAGGCGTAGGATTATAGTGTCTCTTCTTAGAGAGCAATGATGTTAAATGGCCACTGCAACAATGCAAATGAGTGTGAAGCGATGTCTTTACAGTTGATCGAACACTCGACATAACATGTAGAAGTCTAAGGCACAAGCTTACAGAGATTTGATGCAGTCTACAATTTGTGGAGAAATTTTGTTGAAACATTAATTACTCTTGCTCCCACTCATTAAATGAGGACTGTGACTGACTCCCTCATGGGAGGGCCTAGGAAAATGAGAGATAGCTTTCATTTTTTGGGAATGTGCATGAAAAGAAGAGGTTACATGCATATATAGAGAAGTTTGTATATAGTGTAGCAAGTGATGTGGATATCTAGAGATGTTTGAGGCAACATCATGAGACATTCTCCCTGGAGGGTCTAGTATGGACTAGTAGGAGGGAATGTGGAATTCATCCTAACATGCCTCAGACGGTCAGATGAAGGAGCCAAGACATCGGTTCCATGAGAAAACCTCGATATGTCTTGTTAGACATTGATTCCATGGGGGAACCTCGATGTGTCTTAGAAATTGGTTCCATGAGGGAACCTCAATATGTCTTAGACATTGGTTCCATGAGGGAACCTCAATATGTTATAGACATGTGTTCCATGAGGGAACCACGAGATGTCTAGTATGGACACAGTTCATGAGTGAATCCTAAGGTTGGACACTTCAAGATATTTGAGTGTCCAGTATACATTCATGTACCCAAGGAGAAAAGGACCAAGATAGACCCTTCATGCATAAAGGGTAAATTTGTGGGGTATAGTGAGTCTTCGAAGGAATATTGGATCTACATCCTTGGTTGAGATAGATTGAGGTGAGAAAATGTGTTACCTTTGAGGAGGAGGTAGCCTTCAAGAGATATAGAGGATATCACATGGAGATTGATAGTGAGAGACATGAAGAGATGCTGCTTTCTCCCCCTCACCCTCCAACAATTCAGAGGGAGACAACTGAGTCTATTGATCCAATTGATCCCGTTGATCCTATAGCTCCAATTGATGTTCCCATAGATATTGCAGTAGGTCGAAAGATACCAGCATGGGATCATCAGACTTTGTAGGAGGGAGAAGGACATGCAACTCCTCATGGTACCTTCCAAGTGAGGAAGAAACCTCAGAGATATTCATGCTATGCTGCAACTCTGAGCCAAACCATTGATTCTGAGACTTCCTGTTATGAGGAGGCATCCAGTAAGCTGGTATGGAGAGATGCCATGATGGAGGAGTATTAGTCCATCATAAAGAATTATGTGTGGGATATTGTTATGAGACCCAAGGGGAAGTTTGTAGTGACTTCCAAGTGGATCTATAAGATCAAACACAAAGCTGATGGGAACATCGAGAAAAATGAGATTTGTTACTAGAGGATTCTCTTAGGTGGAGGGAATAGATTATGAGGATACATTTTCTCTTGTTGCTCGATACACTTCTATCTGGATGATTATTTCCCTTGCAACATCCATGAGTTGGAGACTACATCACATGGATGTGAAGACAACCTTTCTCAATGGAGAGATTGAGGAAGAAGTATACATCGAGAAACCATATGGTTTTATGATACATGAGAAGGAGTCTGATGTGTGTAGGTTGAAGAAGGCCCTATATAGACTCAAATAGGCACCTCGAGCTTGGTATGGGAGGATTGATGGACACCTGATGAGTTTGGGCTTCAACAAAATTTTTGTTGATCCCAACCTATACTACAAGACTGTTAATGATGAGTCCCTAATTTTGGTCTACATTTATGATTTATTCCTCACCGATATAGAGAGCCTTATTGTTGAATGCAAGTATGCGTTGGAATCCGAGTTTGAGATGAAGGACCTTGGTATGATGCACTACTTCTTGGGACTAGAGGTGTGTTAGATAACTTATGAGATCTTCCCGAGTCAGGGGAAGTACATAGTTGAGATATTGAATAAGTTTGGGATGCAGAACTATAAGCCCATGGCTATACCAATGGCGACGAATATGAAGAAACTAAGTGTGTCTTCTTATGATTTCAATGAGATTGATCCAAACCTATACATACAACTAATTGGATCATTGATGTATCTGGTTATCACCAGACCAAATATTTTCTATGCAATGTGTGCACTTAGTCGGTTTATGAGTCAGCTGAGACATACACACCGGATTGATGTGAAGCATGTGTTGAGATACCTGTGAGGCTCATTTGGACATGGTATGAGATATACTTCCACTATAGGCATGAGATTGCAGGGATATACTAACTTTGATTGGGCAGGGAGTGCATTGGACAAGAATAACACCTTTGGGTGTTTCTTCACTTTGGGATCTGCCATGGTTTTTTGGTGTAGGAGGAAACATAATTTTTGGTTTTGAGCACCACAAAAGCAGAGTACATTGCATTGAGTGTGGCAATCCGTGAAGCAGTGTGGCTTTGTAATCTCCTTGCATATTTATTTGGACATGTGCTAGATTCCACCATTATTCATTGTGATAACTAGAGATGTGTGAAGCTCTTAGAGAATCCAATGTTTCATGACAAAATCAAAACACATTGAGATCAAGTACCATTACATCAGAGACATGGTGCAGAGGAAGGTAGTGCTAGTGAAATACCTTCCTACATATAAGAAGGTTGCTAATGTTCTTACCAAACCCATTACCAGGATGAAGTTTGAGTACTTCCATGACTGACTTGGCATGGTAGAGAATGCCTCCCTTGCTGAGAGGGAGTGTTGATGTTTGCAGCTTCCTGAGACATTCTCCAGATCATACTCCTCTGTGACTGAGTTGAGTTGATCTATGAGGAAACTTATCTGAGAGGGATAAGTGGGTTTGGGATTATAGCCCAACGTCCCTTGTGGAGAGAACATGAGGACACGTCCCTTGTGGAGAACACATGAGGACACGTCAAGGCAGTGACTGTCTCCCTTTCAACTTTTGTATCTGGACAATAGTTGTGTACTACTAGTAGTGGTTGTGTACCACGGGACAGTAGTTGTGTACCACTATGGATCAACACAATCGTGTTCTATTGGATGGAATTATAACATCTGTATGCTACTAGCTGATTTTCATGGAGACTGTTATCACATATAGCTGTCAAAAGGTCACAGGATGACCAAGTCCGTGGTTTGCGTAGATATCAGCTTTGAGCACAAAGTGCAGCATTTAGAGCATTCCATTTTGAGCTTGAATCACCAACAAGTAGGTTTTATTTTCAACGGTCGAGATCCCATAAGCAGTTCGGATCAACGACTCTTGGGCAGTCAGGATTTCAAAGTAGCGCAAGGATTAACAAATATATAGAGGAGTCGAAGTCCTGAAGTGAATCTGAGCCATTGAATGTTGAGGACACGTGTCAACAGATCTCACACTTTGGAAGATTGCACGAGCAAGCAGAATAAAACTTCCGAAGCCCGAACTCTCGAAGTAAATCTCAGCTGTCCAAATCTAGAGGACACGTGGAGGCAGATCCCTCACTTCAGAGATTCGACACTCTCGAGGATTGTGGGAGTTATGCATTGAAAAGTCCTGAAGAGCCAAAGCCCGAAATCTAGAAATAATTGTGGACTGTTGATCTCAAACCAACAAGGACCGTTGATCTTTACATCAGTATCACCAGAAGCCCCGAAGTCCTAAAGCTACCGAAGTAATTGTGAGCCATTTATCTTCACAGCAGAAGCCAGGGCCCATCCGAGAGCGACGCGTGGCAACAAAAGTGAGGCTTTCCAAGATCATAGATCATGATCAGATTAATGGCTCGCGTGTGTTTGACATGTCAAAGTTGCGCAAGGATTAGTGGCTAGGGAGAAGCCCCAGAGTTGCAGATCAAGTGCCACACATCCTTCTCCATCAGACGGTCAATATCTACTTCGAGAATCCAAACTTCGGGAGTTCTAGCTCCTCCCCTCTCACTTTCATCTGGAGCGTTTTCTCCCTAAGCCCACAGATTGCTGCCGCATGTCCGTCCAAATCTAACGGTGGTAGTTTTCTTCGAGACTCCGGGCTTCGAGAGTTTTAGCCTCCTCGCTCCCATTTTTATCCAGAAGGTTTTCTCCTGGAGCTAACCGATCCCTGCCGCGTGTCCTCCCTAGATCAACGATTGTCGTTCACTTCGGAGCTCTAGCTCTACATCCATACCGCCCCCAAGCTCCGAAATGCCAAAGTATGTGGCAGTCACCAGTTCAGATATGTGGCGCTCTCATCAGTCATGACACCTGGCATCCATCTGGCGATGACACATGGCACTCAGTCCAGGCACCTTTGGGCATATCATCCGCTTATTTCCAAGTGACACATGTCACCTCTTTTTTTCATGACATGTCAACATTGTGACGTCAGGCCACCACGTCAAATAATCCTCCGGGAAGTGTTCTTGTTCAGCGCCAAAATTCCTGCCACCTCCCAGCACGGTTAGAATGATCATAAAATTGGCAGGCGGATAAACTTTAGCGGTGGCGCTAAATTTAGCAGGAGTGCCTAGATCGCAGATCTCAACCAGATCAACAACCACGTTTCATTGCGGGGATGCAACATGCTTGAATGATAAAATTCTTGAGCGGTCCCGCAATTGAAACTGTGGTATAGTAAAAGAGCAACGTGGCAGGAGGTGGTGAATTGCAAGCTCAAAAGCGGTGTAAATACAAACCGCTTTTGACGGCCCCACAATCACGTTCTTATATGATGAAAAATCCGATAGCAACACGTGACATCCCCCTAGGCGTTGAGCCTCATCTCGATCCTGATGAGAGATCGGTTAATGAAAAAGGAGTGGTGGTTGAAACCTCGACTCACTCCATAAATAGAAGGCGTGGAGGATCTAGTCATGGAGACAGATGCAAGATACCAGATATATAAAATATGCAGAACATAAATAAAATGCTAGAAATGGCGGAATAACAGTAAAATATCCAGCATAATCTTCACAATACACAGAAATGATATACGAAATAGCAATAGAAAAAGCACTTTGATTCAGAAAGAAATGTTCACATGCCTCTTCAAGGGGGCAACCTCCAGTCGAGCAACGCTCTGTTACAATAATCTCCAAGCTAGGGTTCTCATACCCTCGCCTCTTATTTATACTAAATATGTCTTGGGGCACTGGTGGGGTCTCTGTGGCTTGTATGGCATGGAGGTCTTGGAGGTCTTGGGGCACTGGAGGGGTCTCTGTGGCTTGTATGGCATGGAGTTAGGCAATGACACCCGAATGACCTTTTCTGAGCAGTTTTTCCATGCGATGAGAACTGATGACCTCAGGTGAACCAACAGTGATGCCTTGAAATTTATATTGGTGGCCTCCTTGGTCGAATTGCATGGTTAAGTTCTGAAAATCCATGAGAATGGGGCCTAAAGTCCTTAGCCAGTCTGCACCCAACATAATGTCACAACCGCCCATGTCAATAGCAAACATATGGGATTTGAGGTGGTAGTCACCGATTTGGAGACGCACATTTTCACAGCGCCTGCCACATTTCATAGAACCACCATTGGCAATCATGATTTGGAAATTGTTGACAACATGGATGTAGCAATGGGTTTCTTGGGCAATG
>JZKD02S0187272.1:85916-112110 GCA_000966675.3 Picea glauca
TTGTTGAATTTGAATCTTGGTGAGCTGCTTGCCTTGTTGGAGACGTCACGCTGCTCAGTTTGTGGAATTTTTTCACGAACTTGTTGCTGGTGAGGTTGACTATGTTCAACCAGTTGGTCTATCTGAGATGACTGTGTGTAGAAGTAATCTTTACATTTTCCTGCAATCTTGTCAACCTGCTTCTGTTGGATAGAAGGTGCTTGGGCCAAGGCTGTAGTGGTTGCAATATCCTTCCGTTCCCCTTTTGAAAAGATTGTGAAGAAGATGAATTTTTTTGTATGAGATACTATGTTGTGGCATTGTTTAGGTGGGAAAATAGTTGGAACTACCTTTGGTATTCTGTAGAGATGACCTCCCAGAGAAACAATGACATTGCGAGGTCGAGACTCATAAACAACATGGCGCTTCCACATATATGGTTGGCCCAAGAGAACATCACAGACATCCAGTGGGGAAAAATCACATAATACCTCATCCTTGAAGGGCTGGATGTCGTATGACAATTGACACTATTGGATGACATGAAGATCTCGTCCTTGGCGAAGCCACCCGATGTTGTATGGCTGCGGGTGTGGTGTTGTCGACAATCCCAACTATTTTACGACCTCTGCTGAGATGAGGTTCTTCTGGCTTCCACTATCAACAATAAAATGCAACGGGGTCCCCTTCACCCACATCTGTGAATGAAAAAGGTGCTCCCCCTCTTAAGGATTTGTTGGTTCTTTTGGTTGAATTGTTGCGGTCGCGACAATAGCAGTGGGGTCTGCTTCGATGATTTGTCTTTTTCCAATATTTTCAGAATTGGATTCTAAATCAGGGTTCGACTCCTTGTCTTTGATCTCAACCACCAATGATTATTTTGAGTGACATTCATCGGTGTTGTGCCAGGGGATTTTGTGGAAATCACACCATTTTCCGGTGTCCTTCTTTGTCTTTCCATGACCCTTCTTTTCTTGTGGCTTGGACTGGTTTTCGGGATACTGTTTGTTAGGGACGTCTTTGTCATACTTTGGTTGTTGCGGATTTTTTGATCCGAACTCCTGTTTATTCTAGTTCTTAAATTTCTGCTCGATTTTAACAACATATCAATAAGCAACATCGAGTGATGAGATATCTAGAAAATCCATTTCAGTTTGGATGTATCTGTGTAGAGCCCCACAGTATTTCAGAATCAAATGTCATTCAGAGTCTTTGATACCTAGCTTGGTGCACAAGGTATGGAAGTTATTGGTGAACTCTGGAACTGCTTGGCCCCTTTCTTGCCACAGTGTGGTCCATCTCATTTATTGGTCCTCATAGTTGCCAACAGGGTAATACTGTTCCTTTATTGCATCCACAAAAAAATCCCAAGTGGGCTCAACCCCATATATTCCAGACTCCTCTGTGGAACTTTTCTCCCAGTAAGTTTCCCACCAATGTTTGACATGAGGGAGAGCTTTAAGGAGTGTGAAGGTGATCTTTTCTTTTTCAGAAAAATTGTGAACAAAGAAATAACCTTTTAGCATATTTAACCATTTGTCTAGGGCATCTGCATCTATCTGACCTTCAAATATGGGAATATCAAAATTAACCTGTACCTTGAAAGTGGTTGTTTGATGAAGATGCGCCTGTTTCTATTGGCAGGCATTGAAGGATGTGGGAAAAATTCTCCATCATTTCATCCCTCTGTTGCATGAGAGCTTGCTCAAGCAACAGATTTATAGGATTGTCTGCTTCGTCGTTTTTCTTTTGTTCAGCCATGGAGGGTTTCTTGGGCGTACGAGAGTGATTGTCTTTAAGAGAGACATGATTGAGACCCGACTTTCTATACTCGGACCTCGTCGGGGACATGCACTGAAAAACGATCAAGAGTAGCCTCCTCTGATACCACTGATCTAGATTATTTTTGGCACGAAATAAGAGCGGAGATATACTAAAGAAATACACAGAGATATCACAGATATCCAATAATATAGCAGAAATGTATCAGAGATGCAACCATAAACACAGAGATATAGTAATACATGATTTCTATTAATGAAATAAATGTACAGAGACTGTAAAAATACATAGTGAAAGACTCGCTAGAATGGCGGCGGCTTATTTCTGAGTAGAGATGTGATGGTTGCGCTCATTCGAAAGAAGATGATTGTTACAATGAGGCTCTAAGGCCTTTTTAATATAAATAAAATCCAAAACCCTAACCCTGAAAGATGATGCAGGAGCATAGCTTCATGTCAGCCAACCATCCAGCCAGCCAGCCATGCCAACGAATTCAAATCGCGCATTTAAGAGAGGCATAGCCTCATTTGAAATTTGAAACTCAATGTAATTAAATGTCTTAGGCTGGTGAGCCATGGAAGCCGTGCCTTTGTGCAGGCAGTAGATAGGATCGGCTTTAATGCTAGATCGACTGAGATCTAGATCCAGATGCTGGACTAGACAACCATTGAATGTAATTTATTAGAGTAGGTGAACCTGGAGGGAAGCGCTCGATGAGCACCTCAGGTAAAAGAGATTTTCAGATCTCATTTTGAGTAGAGTTGTTGTAATGGTAGAATAGAGAAGAGCCAGAGAGAGCTCGAGAACACCTTTGTAAAATACAGGCATTTGCCATTTAATATAACAGAGCAGTTTTTCCTGCATTGATTCTGTGTTGAATGGATGTTTGTGTGTGTTCTCTATGTATGCTGTGAATGCATGTTATGTTGATGCATTCTGCAGGAGTTCGTTTGATTTCAGGTTGAAGGTCTTCGTGCTGCATCAGGTGGTATCAGAGCTTGAATTCTTGTCTGTATATTTCAGGCAAGAGGGGAACATAGGAGGCGGAAGAAGACAGAGTTACTGAAGACTCTGTAGGTGGTTGTTTGCAGATAGGCAACAATCAAGGAGACAGTCAGCAGGACTGTAGGATGAAGATGAGCACTCAGGATTGCAGGAGTGACAGCAGCAAATCTGTCAGGGAGGCAGATAGACACAACAAGATGGCTACTGAAGGCCATAGGAAGAAGAGCAAGGCAGAAAAGCTTGCCGAATGGGATGAAGAAGAGACTAGAAAACTCTATGAATTAAAGGCAGACATAGAGAAACTGGAACTACGGATGCGGCAGGATAGGAGAAGGAGACGGATGCGTGAATTGCCCATGAAGAAGGCAAATGCAAGTTGGCCAGTTAGGGAGTTGATGGTCATGAGACAACGTACGCTGTTAAAGAGATGGTTGAGGTATGCTGAAAACCTCAAGGCCATAGAGGAAAGAATGGTTGAGGTATGTAAACCGGAGATCGGGAGAAGTCTCGATGATTGGGATGATGAAGAATTTGAATTGGGGTCATCTGAGGATCTCAAGCACTACCAGGAAGGCAGAGAAGAAGAAATTCCAGTTTTCCAAGAGGGCAACGAGCTGAGGTCGCTGCAGGATCTCACAGACTGTCAGGAGGACAGTCGAGGAATTTCAAATTGCCAGGAGGGCAATGATGAGAGATCGCTGAGGGATCTCGAAGACTGCCAGGAGGGCAATGGAAGCATCTCAAACTGCCAAGTGGGCAGAGATGAACATTCGAGACTATCTGAAAGTCTCATGGACTCAGAGGGGAGTTCAATTCAGCAAGGAGTGCTGGTGAAGATGGGATCGATTGATCTCATATTCTGCCAGGAGAGCAGCAGGGGCATCCCATATTGCCAGGTGGGCAGGGATGAGCATATGAGACTATCTGTAGGTCTCATAGACTCAGAAGTGAGTTGGAATCAGCCAGGGGAGCTGACAGAGCAGGTGAGCTCAAAGAAAAATTTGGATCAGCAGGTGCAGCGGACAGCAGAGGAAGCCAAGGAGCAGGCAGGTAAATTTATCACTCCATGGGAGATGGAGCTAGAAATGCTGGAGGATTGGCTGAAAAATCCAGGGCCAGCAAGAGAACTGGAAGAATTTGAGCTGTCAGAGAAGAGAATGACTGAGCAGCAGGTTAGTCAAGAAGAGACTGCAGAGCTGAAGTTTGCAGTAGAGTGGCAACTTGAGGCCACAAATGAAGATGAAGGAGAAGATGACATGGGAGATCATAGCAATTTTCCCATGTGCCAAAATTTTTTTCAGTTGAGGAGACTGCAACAACAGGACCATCCACTGGAGCAGCTGGATGAAGTGATAGAGGAGGTCAGAAGGTTGATGGTAGAGTCAGCAGAAATTGCCAGCAAGGAGATGCTGAGCAGAAAAGAAACAACAACAGGAGCAATGCAGAAGCAGTAGCAACATCAACAGAATGGAGCAGATGGGAAGCTCCAGATATTTGTTTGGGATCCAGGAGGATTTCCAACAGCTTAGAGAGGAAGCGCATGAGTAGGAGCTCATGATTTTGCAGCTGAGGAGTATGATGCAGAAGCATCGCTCCATGTCAGCCAACCAGCCAGCCGGCCATGCCAACGAATTCAAATCACGCATTTAAGAGAGCCGTAGCCTCATTTGAAATTTGAAACTCAATGTAATTAAATGTCTTAGGCTGGTGAGCCATGGAAGCCGTGCCTTTGTGCAGGCAGTAGATAGGATCGACTTTAATGCTAGATTGGCTGAGATCTAGATCCAGATGCTGGACTAGACAACCATTGAATGTAATTTATTAGAGTAGGTGAACCTGGAGGGAAGCGCTTGATGAGCACCTCAGGTAAAAGATATTTTCAGATCTCATTTTGAGTAGAGTTGTTGTAATGGTAGAATAGAGAAGATCCAGAGAGAGCTCGAGAACACCTTTGTAAAATACAGGGATTTGCCATTTAATATAACAGAACAGTTTTTCCTGCATTGATTCTGTGTTGAATGGATGTCTGTGTGTGTTCTCTATGTATGCTGTGAATGTATGTTATGTTTATGCATTCTGCAGGAGTTCGTTTGATTTCAGGTTGAAGGTCTTTGAGGCTTCATGCCAGGAGGGTGTGACAGAACGCTGCGAGTTCTGAGAGCCGTGCATAGAGGATGCACTTTTGAACTCTGCGGAGTCAAACAAAGACGTGCTGAGACACAGGACTGAAGTCAACAACTCAGGAGAAGGAAGACCTGTGAGGTTGTTGAACACCTCAGGAGGCAAGGCTATGTAGCTGAAACACAGTTGCAGACAGAATCACTGAGGATTCTGTAGGAGCTCTGCCAGGTGGGCATTGAGCATATGCACAGTCGTTCTGAAGAAGAACTCTTCTGTGAGTTAGGAGAAGACCAGAATCACTAAGGATTTTGAGAGCTCTGCCAGGAGGGCATTGAGTAGGTGAAAAGGGTGCACATAAGGAACCCAGAACTGTTGATCATTCGGTGGAGAAGATACTCCGCCAGGAGGGCATCGAGGAAGCGTGCAGATAGGCACCGAAGAGGAGTGAACTCTTTGAGTTCTGTGTTGTGAAGGGAGAATCCACTGAAGGGCCTCCACTGGGTTGCTGAATACCCAGAAGTACTCAAGAAGAGGCTTGAGCAGAAGGATAACTAGGAAGGTATCCATTTCGTTCTCCATCTGAGGGAGAAGAAGAACAAAATCCCCCAAGGGGTCTGAGTGGTTGTGAAAGCTCAGAAGAGATAACACTTTAATACGGGAAGACTCTGCAGAGACGCAAGAGCCAAAGAATCCTTGGAGGGTTCGGAAGGAGGAGAAAGATCAGGAAGGGAAGCGTTGTATACGCGTGGCGAGGCTCGTGGTTGTGGAGCTCACAGAGGAACAGATAGAGGTCGAGGCCTTTGGAAATTCTAATTTCTTCCAAGTGCAGGGAGAAAGAGCGCCAAGCTCGGGAGGAGCAACATCGACCGTTGGATTAGCCGATAGAATCTGGACCGTTGGTTTTCAAGTCCAAGGAGCATCCGGAGGAGAGCGCACAAGGAGAACAGATCTGGGTCGTCAGATCTGGGGTAGATACCCGACAACCGTCGGATCTGCAGGAAGTTGCACAGAGGTTAAGACTTCGTGAACAGTAGGAGAGAAATATCGATGAGGATCTGGACCTTTAATTGGGAGCGGACGCGTGTCTTCGTGCTGCATCAAAAGACAAAAATCCAAAAGGTTAGCGGGCCTCGATGGGGGTAGTTGATATGTCAACTTCCCAAGGGCGTAACTTTTGCATACGATATCCGTTTGGGGCGCTTGATAGATCGTTGGAAACATCTATTCGAGGAATACATATTTTGTGTGAGAAACATTGAACATCGTTCCATGTTGCTCCCCATTTTCCCAAAAAACATTGTTTAGGGCCTCGAAACGGCTCCAGAAGTTCAAAACTGCTAAAAATAGTAAATTGCCAAAATTGCCAGAAAATTGTTTTGAGCCAGTTGGAAAAGGTGGGTGTCCACTGATATCCACCTGGATCATGTTCTCTCTGAACTCCTTTGAGTCAATCCGAGACTCTGTCAACACACTCTTTGCGTACGAGATGCACACCTTGCATGCGAGTTTCAAAAGAGAAATAATTGAAACTTATCCAGTTTCATCACAAACTCATACGATCAACTCTTAACAATAATACATGAACGAAATGAACTGAATCACACACACAGAATGTAAAATTAATTCAATCACACATCAATTGAACACCGTCCGAAGGATTTGGAAAATTCTGTCTATTCTATTCATTCATGAAACAAATTACATAGTATTGCAGTTCTTCACTGCGTCTTTCTTCTACTCTATTCTATCTCTACTGATCTCTCTCTCCCTATCTCTATTACAATACAACAACAAACTATCTAAGGACTAGCTCCACGAGCTCTCTCCATCCTGTCTGCAACCTATCCTATCAAGTCTTAGCGGTTACCTACCTTGCCCTATTACAATAAATATCAGTTATTACTCGATAAGAGTCGACACTCTATATATGCAACTCCTTACAGTCGTATAAGACTTTACAACCAAGATATATTAAAAAACGCGGTTTCCAAAATATCTCAACAACTCCATTTACTTCTGAGTTAAATGTTGATTTGAAATTATACCATGCTGAGATGTCATATCCCTGCCTCCACGCTTATGTCTTCGACTTTGAAGGTGATGCTCCTGCATCATACTCCTCTGGTTAAAATATTCATGGACTCCTGTCCATGAGTTCATCCATTGTTTTTACATGCATCAAAATATCAGGTTCAACGACCCAACTTGAATTTTCCACTGGATGATCTTTCCAGTTCACTAAGTATTCAGAATATGTCTTCCTCCTGGTCCTGTTTCCATCTCTCTGTTCAATGATTTTCTCCATCTGAGGTTTTTATGATGTGGGCAATTGTTATTCCCACTGGACTTCTTTCTAATCATCTAATTCTCTTACCTCATCTCTCCTATAAGGATACAGTTCTGCAACATTGAATATCGGTGATATCCCAACATTGTCTCGCAACCCAATTTCATAAGCATTGGCTGCAAATTTTCTAAGAATCCTGCATTGTCCTATCTTCTTCATTTTCAACTTATTGTATGTTCCCCTTAGAAACCTTTCCTTTATAAAATGAGCTAAATTTCATCTCCTACTTCGAATTGAACTTCTCTCCTCTTCTGATCAACTCGGTTCTTATATTTCAAGCTGCTGTCATGTAGTTTCTCTCTGACTCTGTCATGGAGTTTCTGCATTTCTGTTGCAAAATCTTCTGCTCCAACACTTCTGAACTCTTTTTGATTAAGATCTCTCAACTCTGTAATCCCTCTTGGCTGTATACCATACACAATTTCAAATGGACTTTTCCCTGTGCTTTTGTTCACTGAATTGTTAAATGAAAATTCTGCTTGTCCCAAAATTTGATCCCATTGATGACCTTGCTCAGTGACTAAAATTCTTAATAAGTTTCCTAGACTCCTGTTTACTACTTCAGTCTATCCATCCTTATGAGGGTTATATGCTAAACTAAAGGACAAGTTTGTCCCCATCCTCTTCCATAGATTCCTCCAAAAGTGTCCTACAAATTTGGTGTCCCTTTCTGAGACTATATTCCTAGGAAATCCATGTAGTTTCACCACTTCTCTGAAAAACAAATTGGCTATATGTGTAGAATCGTTTGTCTTCCATCATGGTATGAAATGTGCCATTTTTGAAAATTTTTCCACCACAACAAATATGGAATCACTCCCTTTCTGAGTTCTAGGCAATCCCAATACAAAATCCATGCTGAGTGCACCCCACGACCTTTCCGGAATTGGTAATGGTTGATACAAACTAGTGTTCTGCTGTCTTCCTTTTGCATACTGAAAAATTCTTCATTTGTTCACAAAATTTTTCACCTCTTCCCTCATGCTCGACCAATAATACAAATTTCTTAGCTGTGTAAATGTCTTATCATGACCAAAATGTCCAGCTAAACCTCCATTGTGTTTTTCTTTTAGCAGGTTATCTCTCATTGAGAATTTTGGTATGCATAGTTGGCTTCCTTTGAATAATAATCCATCTTGGATCAAATATTCTGTCCATGGGCTTCTGTCTCCCAACAAAGGATTCTTACATGCCTCATAAGCTTCCTTGAAATTTGGATCTTCTTGATACACTTGCTTGAGGTGTTCAAACCCTAAGGTCTCCACTTGGAATTCCTGTACAATTAAAATCCTCCTACTCAAAGCATCTGCAACTTTGTTAGCAGTTCCAACAATATGTTTAATAACAAAATTAAAATTCTGCATGAATTCTACCCATTTAGCATGTCTCTGATTCAACTTTTCTTGCCTAGTAATAAACTGCAAAGCTTGATTATCACTGTACAAGAAAAATTCTTTAGGAATTAGATAGTGCCTCCACTTCTTCAAAGCTTGAATCTCTGCATAAAATTCTTTGTCATATGTGGAATACTTCTTCTTGGTTTCATTCATCTTCTCACTGAAATAAGCAACTGGCCTATTATCCTGACTCAAGACTGCTCCAATATCTAATCCACTTGCATCACATCTCACTTGAAATGTTTTTCCAAAATATGGTAAGACCATAATTGGCTGTTCTGTGATCTTCTCCTTCAACACTTTGAAACTTTTTTTAGCTTCCTCTGTCCTACTAAAAGACTTGTGTTTCTTCTTCACAATGTCCAGCATGGGTGTACATATACCACTAAAATTTCTGATAAAATTTCTATAAAAACTTGCTAACCCATGAAAACTTCTTACCTCAAATATACTTCTTGGCAATGGCCATTCTTTGATTGCTCTCACCTTTTCTGGATCCATCTTCAATTCATTGGAAGAGATCACAAAACCCAAGTATATGAGTTCTTTCTTCATAAAATAACTTTTCTTCAGATTTATCAGCAATTTTTCTTGCTGCAACTTTTCCATCACTGATGTCAGGTGTCTTAAGTGTTCTCCCTTTGTCTTAATGAATATTAGTATGTCATCCAGATATACTATGACAAATTTTCCTATGAAGTCTTTCAATACTTCATTCATTAATCTCATAAATGTTCTTGGTGCATTTGTCAACCCAAATGGCATGACCAACCATTCAAAAAATCCTTCATTTGTCTTGAATGTTGTTTTCCACTCATCTCCCTCTCTCATCCTTATTTGATGATATCCACTCTTTAAGTCTATCTTGGAAAAATAGCTTTCTCCACTCAAACAATCCATCAAATCATCCATCCTGGGTAAAGGGAATCTATACCTAATGGTGATCTTGTTGATGTCTTTGGAATCTTTACACATTCTCCATCCTCCATCCTTCTTTGGACTTAACACAATTGGTACTTCACATGGGATTAGTCTTTCCCTGACTAAACCTTTATCCAACAACTCCTGGACTTGATTTTTGACTTCCTCATTCTCTCTAGGTGTCAACCTATAAGCTGCTTTGTTTGGTAAACTAGCTCCTGGAATAAGGTCAATATGATGGCTTATACTCCTAATGGGTGGCAACAAGTCTGGTAACTCATCCACTACTATGTTAGCAAAGTTTTCTAATAGTTCCTGGATTTCTTCAGGTAAATCCTCCATAGAAGTATTTGTAACGATAACTCTAGGCTTCCTCACTACAACAAGCTACATTTCCTGCTCCTTCTTGACTTCATTCAAGAGTTCCTTCCCACTCATGAGAAGTATACTTGAACTAGCTTCCCTCTTTTTCTCTTTGTCTTCTATTGGAAACAACATGTGTGTCCTACCATTGTTTTCTAAGGTATAACTATTCTTCCTCCCATCATGATTTTTTTTTTCCTGTCAAACTACCATGGTCTCCCTAATAAAATATGACATACATCCATAGGAATTACATCACATAATATTTCATTCCTATAACCTCCTATTTTAAATTCAACTTGTCCTTGTTGACTTACAATTACTTGATGTCCTTTCTGCAACCATGATACTTTGTATGGGTTTGGATGTGCAGTTGTCTTCAGCTCTAGTTTCTCCACCATATCTGTGGATATTAGATTTTCAGTGCTCCCACTGTCTATGATCACCTTGCAAACTCTATCATTCGTCTTGCAAGTAGTTCTGAACAAACTTGTTCGCTGAACTGGTTCCTCTACCTCCTTCTCTGGTTTAAGAAGAATTTTCCTCACCATGAGGTTCTTTCCTCCTTCTGCTGCTTCTACTTACACATGCTTCCATGATTTAGAAATGTGTGCTTCTCCCCTTCCTTCTTTCTTTCTCTCGGGACATTCCCAAGACTTGTGCCTTGTCTTTCCACAAGCATAACATCTAACTTCGCCTCCTCTGTCTCTTCCTCTTCCTCTAGAAAAAGAGCTTCTTCCTCCATGTTGTCCTTCCTTAGAACTTCCACCTTTCTCAGGGTGACTGTGTTGTTTTCTAGCTTCATGCTTCGAATTCTGGAACTTCTCTCTGTTGGTTCCCTTATGCTTGAATTTCCTCCTCCGTTTCATTGGCTTTGTTTCCTGGCCAATTTATCTTCATCTTTCAAAGCTGCTTGATAATCATCCTCGAATTTACTAACAGACATCATGCTGATATCCTCTTGTATTTCATATCTCAGCCCATTGATATACTTGGCTTTTTTTTCATCTTCATTTTCTTTTTGTCCAGCCCTGATGTTTAGTCTGTAAAATTCCTTAGTGTATTGCTTCACTGATAAGATTTTCTGTCTCAGATTCTGCAATCTTCTGAACAAATTTATTTGATAATACTTTGGGATAAATTTGGCTTTCAACTTGGCTACCATCCTATCCCAGCTTATAATTTTTTGCTTACCCTTACACCTATGTTCGGCTTGCAGTTCATCCCACCATAGTGCTGGATTACCTTTCAGTCTTGTCACTGCATGCTTCACCATATTCTCTTCTTTGATATCTTCATAATCAAAGTACTTGTCCATAGCGTGTACCCAATCCAACAATTCGTCCACTTCTAAATTGCCTTCATACATTGGTACCTCTATTTTTTCTCTAGATCCTATTCTTGAAACAAATTTCAATAAGCGGTCTTCCACAACATCCTCCACTACATTTTCTTCGACCTCTATCTCTTCACTCTCAGCTTCACTGATATCTCCAACATCTGGTGCTCTCCTTTGCGTTGTTTCCATGGCATCTAGTCTCATTCTGAGTCGCCTCATTTCTTCTTCCATTTTTGCATTCTCTCTACGCCTTCTGGGTGGCATGATTCCACTGCGTCACCTTCTCATGCCTACAAACAAAAATCAATTTTTTGATACCACAAACGATACAAATTTATCTCCTTTCTCTTTTGTTTGCTGTCTACAAACAATCTCAATATCGGCTCTAATACCATCTGATGCAACCCCCCTACTCCACAGTAGGGCTACAAGGCCTCCCGGTCAAGGATCTCTGATTATTGAGTCGAACGAATCTATGAAACCTTGATGGTCTCGTTCTATATCTAAACACAATCCCTTTCGGATTTCTAGCGCAGGTCTTCTTTAACCCGTGACCTTCCCCTTCGCTCTTGCGAAATATCAGATTTTGGGTGCTAGCTCCTTTTCTGATAAGCCCCTCCTTGATGTGACCTTGCACGATGACCTCACGTAAACACATGATTGCAGGCGTGCCCAAGAGTGGTTTGGAACCAAACTACTTTTCTCCCCACAATTCACCTCGAGCCATCGCGTGTCCTTTTACCAATACTGTGGTCTCGATTGTGGCCCACCCTCAACTTTTTAAAGCTCGAGCACATTCTATCCCCGCAATGCGAGGTGACCATCGATCTCACGATATTGAAGGTGCTTCTAAAGTGACGGCTGAGATATGTCCCTTCCAAGTCTATGGATCACATCTGACCCTTTCAAATCAATGGGTGGGATTTGCTTCACGATTCAGTGTTCAAAGTTTTCAACTCTCAAACCTTTCTTTCTCCCGCAATGACAGATCTTCTGCCATGTGCCCTCTTCGATCGAAGGTTCTGATTGTTTCGGGATTTCAGACTTTGGAAATCTCAAATCTCAACTCTTTTCCCAATTTATTTTATTCGGAGCTGGTAATCCAATGACGCGTGTCTCCTGCTGATCTGATAGCTGTAATCCCTTCGGGTCTTCGGGCTTCGAACTTCTCAATTATCAAACTTCACTTTCCCTCGAAGTATGCAGATTTCTGCCGTGTGTCCCCTTGAATCAGATGATTGAAATTTACTTCGGGTCTTTACCCGGAGTCCACATATTTGCACCACGTCTTACCCTAAATTAGGTGGCTATGAATTACTTCAGGTCTTGACCCGGAGTCCACAGATTCATGCCACCTGTCCTCTGGATTCGATGGTTGAGATTCACTTCGGTCCTTCGGCTCTTCGGGCTTCAAGAGTTTTAATTCTCAACTGAACCCCTCGAAGTTATTTCTTTGGAGTTCAAAATCCATCGCCACATGTCCCTCTAGATCCAATGGTCCAGATCTTCTATGGCTCTCTAGGCTTCAGGAATTTCAACTCTCAACTAAAAATCTTGAATTGATTTCTCCGGAGTTACTGATATGTTGACATGTGTCTCCTGTCGATCAATGGTCAGGATCTACTTCTGCTATTTCATCTCTTCCTGGTCCATGAACTTCTAGAGTTGTGGATCTTGAGCCACCTGTCCCCCTTGACGATGGATGGTCCCAAACTATTTTGGGGCTTCAAAATTTTGGCAAGTTCACTCTCTTGCGTGTGAAAAGCGCTAAGGTTCGTGCACCTTTCTTTGATCAGGTGGATGTTGATCCTCTCCACTGTGATCCAAAGGCTGCTGTCGCTCCTCCTCCTGAGATTTCAACTTCCTCCGACTTAGAATATTTTCTAAGTGTTCAAAGGTCTTGACCTTTGATCCTCCTACGAATCCATCTCTTGGACTTCGTCTACACTTTTGAAAAGTGATATCTCTTCTGAGCTTGATCTCTTTGAAGATTTTGATTTCCCACGCACTCCTTGCATTCTGGGGATTTCGATAACTCTGTTCGGAGGATTTCTTGAAAATAAATTCTTCTCGCACTCCTTGCATTCCTCTGTTCTGGTTCTTTGACGCTTGGTCACTCCTTGACGCTGTGCACTCCTTGCACCTAGTCTAAGTTCCATTTTTTCTCTCTGAAGTCCTTTAAGTCAATCCGAGACTTTGTTGACGCACTCCTTGCGTACGAGATGCACAACTTGCATACGGGTTTCAGAAGAGAAACAATTGAAACTTATCCAGTTTCATCACAAACTCATACGATCAAATCTTAACAATCATACATGAACAAAATGAACTAAATCACACACACAGAATGGAACATTCATTCAATCACACATCAATTGAACACAGTTCAAAGGATTTCAAAAATTCTATCTGTTCTATTCATTCATGAAACAAATTACATAGTATTGCAGTTCTTCACTACGTCTTTCTTCTACTCTATTCTGTCTCTACTGATCTCTCTCTCCTTATCTCTATTAAAATACAACAACAAACCATCTAAGGACTAGCTCCACGAGCTTTCTCCGTCCTATTTGCAACCTATCCTATCAGGTCTTAGTAGTTACCTACCTTGTCCTATTACAATAACTATCTATTATTACTTGATAAGAGCCGACACTCTATATATGCAAGTCCTTATAGTCGTATAAGACTTTACAACCAAGATATATTAAAAAATGTTGTTTCCAAAATATCTCAACAACTCGATTTACTTTCGAGTTAAATGTTGATTTCAAATTCTACCATGCCGAGATGTCATATCCCTGCCTCGATGCTTGAGTCTTTGACTTTGAAGGTGATGATCCTGCATCACTTGTACTCTTCTGTAAAGTCTCCATATTCAATGAATTTATAAATCTCACTCCATTCCATGTTGTTTCTGGTTCCCGTTTTGTAACAAGTATTTGAGAAGAATGTTGAATTCATGTTCTTTTCAATTTCCTCCTCCTCGTCCTTTTTTGGTTTTCATTTTCCCTTCTTGGTTATATTTTCATTGAGATTTCATGTAATTAGAATGAAATTCAAAGTGAGAGTTGGATATATAAAAAATTTAATTCACTAATCCCAATAATGATTTGAAAAATGGTACTAACCATAAAAAGTTTCTATGAATAACTCTGTGTCTTTTGATTCCTGAATTTATGAAGTTTGGATACTTAACAAACTCAGAAATACTGAGCGAATTGATAACAGAGAGAAATGTAATGTTATGTGTAAACTTATGTCATTTAATTTATTTTGATTCATATCCCAATGCTTTCATTTTAATCTACATTAACAACAATCGTCAGAGCCATTTAATTTAGAAAAGATAGTTTGAATTTCGAAAATGAGGGGGAACACTCGTAACGAAGCACCAACTCACCGATAATATCTAAACATCTGATCTTTTGGGCACAACAATAGGGTCCAATCCAATGTGATTATGTTAAAATATTAAATTATTAACATAATCATATGATTAACTGTCACATTGGAGAATTGAGCAATCAAACTTATTATTTCAAACAAAACACAATTCACGAAGAATCCTGGTCCAATCTTTGACTAATTGGTTCAACAGATCACCGAGACATTGAGACACTGGGAGATCGGGGAATTATTGAAGTTTTAGAATGAAAAGTAAAACCTGACCTGATCTGAACAGTTCATCGATGCACAAGACCACCGAGAATCAAGTAAGTTATTGTGAAATGTTCAAAGGAAGACCACCCCAACCACCGGATCACTGGGTAAATATAAACTAAAAATTTATTTGTGATTATTCTTGATGTGAAGGATTTTATTAGGAAGTTTAAGCTGGATCAATAATTGATCAACAAGACACCAATTATCAAATAATAAAATAAATCAATTTTTTTTTTTCAAAGGACCCATTATTTGTTTATTTAAGAAATAAAAAATAACGGGGGGTTATTGTATGGCTCACAACAAATGGAGATACACTAGGAGAAGCTATTATCTCTGTTATTGAAAATATAAGGATATTACTTTTTATATATTATTTCTGGCTACAAGCTTTCACTCGTTAGTTAATAAGTACAATACTTGATATATAAAAAGATTAGTTATTCATTACCAATAATCTTTACTTAACGTAACATTTTTAGGAGAGAAAGAAAAATGGAGTTCATTGCTTTAAAATAGGACAATAAGTTTATAGTTAGTTATTAAATAAAAACAAAGGCTCAAGTCTTTATACAAACAAAACTTTGCATGCATTTGTTCTGCATCTATCTTGAGCCCTGCATTGCTTTGCTGCCCGCGAGCGTCCATAGCCCCGATGAAGATTCATTAGTATCATACAAACATTTCCCCGCTGTCTATGAGCATCCATAGCCTCGACGAGTTTACTTGTACTTCCCACACTTTACATTAGTGCTTTTCAACTTCCATTTTATACTTTTACACTCTTATGAAAAATAAATATATTGTGTATGCAATGAGTGTAATGGAAGTGGGGTGATACGAGAGTTATTTTGATTAGCAAAACTTTGGTGGATAAAGACCAAGCCTAAGTTTTTTCTTCCATTTCCAATTATTACTAATGTCAACCTTATATTGTGAAAAGGGTGAAGCTCTTATAAAAATGTTTGATAAGCATTTTCTTTCAAATGAACACTATAATTATTTTTGATATCAAGTAAAATCTCTTCCATAATTTGAAGTTATTGACTCATATCCTAGGACCCGATGAACAAAAAATGAGAACACCCTTTTGGATTTATGACTGAGACATGCCTTCCAATGTGTAACCGAAGTGAAGTGAGAAATACCAACCGAAAACAAACATCAAGTTAAAACAAAAAAATATGAAGGAAAATAACTAAAAGATATTGTACAATATTTACAAGATGCCAAAAAATAACTAAGATTTTTTTTTTTTAATAATTTGGCCATTCATGGGGAGATTTTTAACTTCCCTGTTTAATGATTGCAAAATATAGGTTGAAGGGGCAAGTTTCTTAGCAATCTGAAATGGTCCTTGCCGATATTTAGTCGGGTTTCAATCTTAACACTCTTTTCTTATTAGGTTCTTAGGATTGAGGAGAAGTGCCACGGGTTAAATAATATTTGATATCATTATACCATGAAAAGGTAGGCGCTGGAACATACAAAATTTATTGCTTACCACCAACTCGTTTTCCCAATCTTCTTGACTCCTTACCTGAGTGCCTTGTAAATTAGCTGCTAATTTACATAATCCTTTCCCTCTTACAATATTTGGTGGTTTGATTTCGAGGTCATATTCTTGGAGTGTTGTCATCCAATTAGTTGTTTTATCCCCTAATTCTTTATGGATCAACCAATTTCTAATCGAGGGATGTGGCATGATAACTTTTGTATGTGACTTCAAAAGATATGGAGGAAAAAGATGAACTTATTTGAAAACAACATAAGCCTATTTATCAATTTCAGGATATCTCAGTTCAACACCTTGTAATCCAGAACTCATGAAAGATACCGAGACCTCAAAACCTTCTATGTTTTTCTAATTCAAAACTACTGCATAAGAAACATCAGATGCAAAAGTATACAAGATGAATTCCTTTTCAAATTTCAGACTCATAAGAGTGGGATCTTGAACAATTGCTTCCTTAATATTTTTGAATGATTCCCTTTATTTTTCTTCCCACTTAAATGCATAATTCTTTTTTATTATGTTCTATAAAGGATTAACTATTTCAACAAGTCTAGGGACAAATCTCCCCACATTTTGTTTTTCCTAAGAAAGATTGCATATTTTTCTTAATGTGAGGGAAACAAATTTGTGAAATAGCTCTAGTCCTTTCAAGATCTATTATAACTCCAAGTTTTGAAATGATAAAACCCAAAAGTTTACCTTCTCTTATCGAAAAAAATTTCTTCTTTTGGTTTAAAGAAATCCTGTATCTTTTGCATGTCTCAAATGATCAACATGCTCATTTCTATTCCAAGAATAGACTATGATATCATCGAAATAAATGACCATTGATTTATTTATTAATCCTCTAAAAGCAATATCCATGGATATTTGGAATGTGGCACTTGCATTGATTTATCTGAAAGACATCTTCCTACATGCGTAGGTTCCCCATTTTGTCGCGGAAGTAGTTTTAATTTGATTTGATTGGGAAACCAAGATCTAATTGTAACTGGAAAAACCATCTTAAAGAGAAAATATTTCAAATCCTGCTACTCTTTGCAAAATTTGTTCCATAGGTGGAACATGGTACTTATCTTTTTTCTGAAGCTTTGTTTAAATTGCGAAAGTCAATACATATTCTGATATCCCCATTCTTTTTCCTAAATGGAACTATATTTGAAACTCATTGTGAATGCCTAACTATAAAAATAATCTTACCTTGTAATAATTTGATCAATTCCTTCTTAATTTGAAGCTCAAGATTCATATGGATTTTTCTTAATTTTTGTTGCACATGTTTAGCCTTTTTCCCAGTAGGAATGACATGTTGGATGATTTTAGTATCATAGAACTTAAGATAATCATATGTCCAAGCAAACATGTCTTTATCTTCTTTGAAGAGTTTGATAAATGCATCATGTTCAGAGGGAGAACAATTTATTCCTAAATTAATATTTTGAGGATTTTGATTAGTTCTTTAATTTATTACCTCATATTGCATGGAGTAAGTGTTGGTTTTACAATTTATTTTCTTTTTAAATTTATCTTGCAAATAATATTTTTTTTCTAAATTTGCCACTAATTTTGGGATTCCATTTTCTGTATTTGACGAATTACCTAGAGAGATCTCATTTATTTCCTCATCATGCTGATTTTAATCAATGACAGAGTCTTTGAAAGTTCCTTCTTGTATAAGAAATTTAATATCTGGTCATCGTCGTCAAAGACTCTCCAATTTGTAATATTATCTAGTATTGAGGGTCTGGAAATCAATTCAATAGAAAATTTATCAGGAGAATATTTTGCTGAAGGAATTAATCATGAAGCAACATTAGCAAGAAATCAACATCAACGTTTAACACATGTGGTATAAAGATGAGATAATTTTAAAAGCATCAAAATTATCAATTAAACTCCATACCTCATGTCCATAGTTACTTAGGTGATTACAAACACAACGTATCAAATTAATCACATGTTTAGTTACAATTTCAGAATCACCTACTACTTTTATTGCTTTTATTTTCGTACCTATTGCTTTTCTGAGAACTTGAATAAGAGCCTCATATTCAAAAACATTATTGGTACACTCAAATTCCATCCTACATGCTAGTATAGTCTTATTTTATGTAGGATCCTCGAGGAAACAACCAACACCTACACCTTCATTTGATTTAGAGCCATCAAAGTATAAAGTCCAAAAATATTTCCTTTTAACTAAATCACTAGATTTTGATTATGCATGATGATATTCAGTAACATGAGTACAGTGTAGGATTTCATATTGCAAATATGACTCTATGAAAGGTGAGGGTTCTGTAGAGAAATTTCCAAAAAATGAGTTTACGTAAAAATTACCCAATGTAGAATTTGAAAATGTTGTTAGTTCATTGGGATTATTCAAATCAGTGACAATATATTTCATGTGTTTTTCTCGTTCTACCTTTATTTGATTTGGTCAACCATTGAATGGAAACCAGAGATGTGACCAATCAGTCGAAAAATAACCATGTAACTTTTTTGACTAGTCTCTGCTCAAAATCAAACTATATGATTCAATATCAACTACTATAATATCAATGGTTTGATGAAATTTGGGATTCAAATATAACTTGATGAAGACGCTTTTTAATTCTTCTAAAACTTTAACATTTGACCTATCTAGCTGTACAATTTTTATAGAAGACTTCTTGGCTTCTATATTTATCTTTTTAGACACAGAGTAAGGCATGACACTAGATAGAATTCACAATGTGCAATTCACAGATCCCCATTCAGTCCTGGACTACACACACTTGAGTATTTTAGTCACCCATTAAGACTATCTCGTGTGAGACTGTGAAGTTCACTCTGTGCGCTGCACTGCCTTCTGGTTTACCAAGAGGGCCGATAGTTTTATAAGCTTTGTTGGATCACCAGTAGACCTGAACCCAGGTCAATCATGTTAAAGTTATAACTAAGATAACCAACCAACAAATGGTTCCATTGCCATCTGGAACAACATAGGATTGAGTGGATGAGATCTGTTGAAGATCTATTAAAAGAATGTAAGATTTGGGACCGAAGTGTCAACAAGAATGAAAATATAGGAGGGAATTTTTATACCCTGGAGATCCATGAAAGAGGAAATAGAGAGATGGTTGAAAAAAAATGAGCTAGAGTTTGCGCATCAAGATAATAGAAACCCTACAGTAACACCACACAAATATCTTGATAAATATGTCTTTACTGATCTGCACAAAGTATTTTTCTGTGATTTTCCACACTTATTGCGGGAGTGGATATTGAGGTTGAAGGAAAACCATGAAACAAATCGGATCCGACAGTTAGAGTGGACCCTAGTTCATATAGCGCAGTTACAGTAGGTGAATAAAAAAATCACCCGCGCAGTAGATTTTTGGCTCAACATTATTGTAGCAGGATTTATAACAGAATTTGTAGTAGATACCATGAAGTCGTACAATGCAACAGAGAAAGAGTTTCTACACGGGCCTCGATGAAGGTATATTAGATCATTGTATACTTCTATTAATATATTTCTCTATAACAAAGGTGTAATGACAATGGAGTCAGGCAACTAAACTTCCCTACGTGCATGGGGGAAGGGGGGAAGCACTGACAGGAAAAGGAGAAATGGAAGGAGAAGTGGATAAAGGAAAGAAAGAGGAAGCCTTGGACCTAATCATGATGGACGACGACCAGATCAAGCGGATCATGACGACAGTTGGAAATATGCACAGTGGAGTACGCTACCAATACAAGGTCAACACCAAGAAGAGAGCCGTAGCCGTAAGGGAAGGCTTGGAAAGTGATGAAGAGGAGGTAGAGGATCTTCAGGCTGTGGAGTAGATTGAGGAAATCCTGCGCACAACATATAAGAGGAAGACGAGAGGTCCAAGATTGGGAATAGAAGGCAACAATCCTATCCATATTAATGTCAGTGTGGAATCCATAAACCCATGTGTGACCAACACACCAAAAAGAACACCACCATTTAGACAACCGAATTTCGGGAGAAGGAAGACAATAGGAAGTGCATCTACACAAGGAACAACAACTGGGGGAGCCAGTTTAGGAAGCATTAGTCAAGTATCTACACTACGCGGAGGTATCATTTTAGCATTCAGGATGGCATGATATGATCCCACCATTCAGTTACCATAATTTCGAGGAGAAGCACCAGAAGACCCTGAGAAACACTTGTTTATTTGTGTAAATATCTAGGAAGAAAAATAGATCATTTATGAAGACACTAAACTTGCGCAACTAGCTATCACACTAAGAGACCACGCACTAGACTGGTACATGAGTCTAGATGTAAACAATACACTTGGGACGACAAGGACACTGGCATAAATTAAGAAATTATTGATTAATGAGTTCTAGAAGCCAATCTCAGAGGATCAATACATGAACGAGATGATATAAATCCGACAAAAACCAGGAGAATTTGTCTGGGAAATTGACCAGTGTTTTAAACATATGAAAGGGAAATTGAGGTATGCCATGACTGACATGCAACATAGGCATCTATTTCTGAATTCTTTGTTACCACACCTGAGATACCCACTCAGACAACAAAAATTTCAATCTGAAGTAGAGGATCTGCAGACAACCTTGCAAATGGAGGGGAATCAGTACCACAAGATAGATCCAGCTATAAAGGAGTTGAAGGAGGATCTGAAGAATCTTACCTTTCAACTCAATCAAAATAAGGGCAAGGACAAACGTGAAGCTGTGTGGTGTACCACATGTAGAACAAAAGGGAACCATAAGAACAAATGTCCAACATTCGCGCAGTATATGGAAACAAGGATTCCAAATCCATTACCAATAGGAGGAACCTAGTGTGAAATTTGCAAGACGCATAAGCATGATCCATATCATTTCCCTATGATGCAGAAATACCAGATAGTACCAAAGAATGCATACTTCACTTTTTGCAAGCCAGTAAGGCACGATGACAAAGTCTGCAGAACCATGGATCTGATGAGGGAAAGAACGTCAGACAGATATAGGGTGAAAGCTGAAATGATGTCAGGGTAAGTTGCACCTCAATTTAATCAGGCACTTCCGCAGTATAATACTGTTCTGCAGCAGTATAACACTGCACAACCCCAGTATAACCCTGTATAGTATAATCAGGTACCTCAATACAATGCACCACGCAGAGATCGCGCTGGGTACAGAGGAGGAGGATGAGGCAGAGGAGGATTTGGATGTGTAAGAGGTCCAATAGTGTTCCATAACTTCCAAAAACCAGGAAACTATTCAAGAGAATTCCCTCTACCACCTGCGACATGCATGTATTGTCATGCAACATATCATGACACAGAGGATTGCACAACACTGTTGGGGAAGATACAAGAGAAATGAAATCAGAACAATCAAAACGTACAATGGATCTCTATAGAAGCTAGAGAAGATGGCAGGAACATTAACATAGTGATGGGCAGAGGTTCTAAAATAAGAGATGATGCGACTATACAGGAACCAATACAACACTAGTGGATTAAGAAAAATACTGATCCACCCAAGCGATTTGATGCATAAAAGGAGAAGGAGACCTTTAAGGAGGCCATACAAGAATTTATCAAGAAGAATGTTGCATATACATCCACTATGCAACACACCCAAGATGTACCAACATATGAAATGTCGTCAGCATTGGACCATACCAGTGAAGTCCACCTGAGAAACCAAGTAAGTTGTATTAAAACTTTCCTGCAATCTTATATTCAATTATTAAGGATCCATAATATGTTATAGTATTACAAAATATGTTATATAAATGTACCAAAAACTCTGAGGGAAAGTTAGAACAAAGGATAGTCAATCACCTCCATGTTAGAAGGAGAACTAACAGAGAGTTTAGATTGAATGACAACATCAGAGATTTTAACATGGGCGACGTGATATTAGATCTGGGATTTGAAGTGAATGTTTTACCAAAAAAGACATGGAAATGCATGAGAGAACCTACCTTAGGCTACTCACCAGTCCAACTGAAGTTATCAAACCAACACAAAGTTCTACCAATACGGAGGCTGAAAGGAACGATATTAGCTCTGGATGAAGTGCACACTAAGGAAGACTTCGAAGTAATCAAAATCATGGACGACACAACACCATATCCAACATTACTGGGATTGGATTGGGTGTTTGACAATCAGACGATAATCAACCTGAAGACTAGGAAGATGACATTTGAGTTAGGAGAATACAGGGTTATCGTGCCCCTATATCCATCAGAAGCCGAAATATTTGTCGAACCAACATGTCTAGATCTAAAAGAAATTAATCAGCTGTACCGGACCACTACGTGCACCGATGATTACATTAATCCAACTGCCGATGGTGTACTTAGCTGGAGAAGTATTACATCATGTGCTTCTGACTCAGACACTTGTCTAGAGAATTGGAAGCAGCGCCTACATGAGGTCTCAACTAGAAGATGCACACGAATAGACTGCGCAGTAAGGTGGGTTGGGACAGAAGTCAGATAACCTCCAAGTTTCCATGGAATCAATGACTTGGAATAATTCCTAACAAGATATGAGGATGAAGTACCATACAATTAAAGATTACTAGATCTAGACATCACACTTAAGGCCACACCTGCAAGATGGTGGGGTGCACACAAAGAAACAATCAAGGACTGGTGCCAATGTAAGCGATTACTGTGCATTAGGTTTGGCATAGAACAAATAACAAGCCAACATAAAAAATATGATGGAAAAGGGGAACCGACAGAACACTTGGAGAAGTACAGAGCACTGTGGAAAATGACACCCCTAGAGGAATGGCCTCATCATTTCGTACACACATTAAAGGGCATCCCAAAAAACTGGTATACAGACCAAGAACTATGCAGAGGAACTATGAGATGGCCATTACTACAACAAAGCTTTACAATCACTTTCTCATTTGAGCATGAGAATCCCAACATAGACACAAACCTTAAAAAAATAATAGGGGTGATATTCATTAAGGAACCAGAAGTTCAACTCATAATAGAATAACAACAACATGACAAATAGACAATGAAAGAACTGTTGTCATGCTACCATATGCAGGAAGAATTACCAGATTAAGACGATCCGTGCGATATTCATATGGAGGAAGTTGAAGGCGAAAGAGAAGTGGAAGGTCCACCTCTAGAATCAAAGTAATTGCTGCACCAATCAAGGTGAAGAAAGTTAACATTGGGACAATTGAGAATCCCAAGATGACCAACATTAGAGACTACTGGGGTGAGCAAACAATGGACATGATAATATAATTACTACGCGAGTAAAATGCCCTGTTCCCAACGACCTTCATAGAAATGAAGGGTATTGCAGGAGAACTTGGAGAGATGAATATCCCTCTCAAATTGGAGGCAAGACCTATCAGACATAGGCCTTACATATTGAACCCCATCTACAAGCAGAAAGTGAGAGCATAAATCGAAAGAATACTGGAAGCAGGAATCATAGAACCAGTAGAATAATTAGAATGGATAAGCCCCATGGTAGTTCAGGAGAAAAATCAAGGATGCATAAGAATATGTGTAGATTTGAGAAAGCTCAATGATGCTTGCCTACATGACCCCTTCCCTACACCCTTTACATATGAAGTCCTAAAAAATGTGGGAGGACAAGAAGCATACTCATTCACTGATGGATTCTCAAGCTACCACCAAATCAAGATAGCACCAGAATATCAACACAAGACTACCTTTGCAACAGAATGGGGATCCTACCAGTACACAATCATTCCTTTTGGACTGAAAAATGCACCAACAATTTTCTCCAAAGTAGTCATTGCTGCCTTCAAATAATTCATCCATCAGTTTCTAGAGGTATATTTAGATGATTAGACAATGTATAGACTATTGAAGGATCATGTCGAGGTGTTGAGGCTGATGTTAGAAAGATGCATACAATGCCAAATATCCTTGAACATTAAGAAATGTATATTTGGAACACCCTTCAGAATTCTATTGGGTCACATAGTATGCAGACAAGGTTTGATCGTGGATCCTGCAAATATTGCAGTAATTGTGAACTTACCACCACCAAAATCAGTGCGCTAGCTGCGAGCCACATTGGGACATAAAATATATTACATAAAATTTATCAAGGGGTATGCACAAATCACTACGTCGATGGAGAAATTTCTCAAGAAGGATACTAAATTGCAATGGAATGAGAGCTGTCAGCAAGGATTGGACACCCTGAGGAGAATATGGTCACAACACCCATCTTAGTCTTTCCATATTGGGAGAAGACATTCCATGTGCATGTAGATGCATCAACCATAGCACTTGGATCTATTCTGGCACAACCATGAACAAGAGAATTGGATCATCCTATAACATTTGCTAGTAGAAAACTGTCAGAATCTGAGCATAACTACAACACTACAGAGAGGGAATTCCTAGATATGGTCTACAGGATTCATAAGTTCAGACATTAATTACTGGGGAAACATTTCAAGATGTTCACATATCATTCATCCCTTAAGTACCTAGTCAACAAGCCAATGTTGGGGGGGATAATCTGTCGACGGTTACTAATGTTTCAAGAATTTGACTTTGAAGTCATAGTTAAACTAGGGAAGATGAACGCATGACCAGATCACTTGTCAAGGGTCACCAATGGAGAGGAGCCTACAAACTTAGAAGATACCTTCCCCGAACCACAACTATTTTCAGTCCAGGTCGCAGATGATTATTTTGTTGACATTATTGAGTATTTAATTAAAGGGACTACGCCATAGGAAATTAACATCGCACAAAGGAAGAATCTGGTTGTCCAAGCAATTGACTACCAGTTGATCACATAGAACTTATATAAAATGGGGGCAGCCAACATATTGAGAAGGTGTGTTCTAGAACACAAAAGGATTAGGATATTAACAGAAGCCCATGAAGGACTAGCGGGAGGAAAATATGTAGGCAAAGCTATTGCGCAGAAGGTACTGTGCACAGGATTATGGTGGCCAACTATTCATCGATATGCAAAGGAATACTGTCAACAATGCAATGTTTTTCAGAGGGTTGGAAAAATAAACAGACAGGATGAGATGCCCTTACACCCACAAGTAACGCTACAAGTGTTTGAAAAATGGGCTATCAATTTTGTTGGGCTAATTCACCCACCCGCAAGAAGATCAGGCGCACGATACATCATCACTGTGAAAAAATACCTCTCAAGATGGGAAAAGGCAACACCAATTAAAGATTGCAGTGTAGAGACAATAGCACACTTCCTGTTTGAACATGTGCTCACCAGATTTGGATGTCCAAGGATCCTGATGAGTGACCAAGGCACTCACTTTATCAACAACACTATTAGATCTTGTTGGCAGCCAATAATATTTTTTCTATTGTCATATAAGCTGCCTACACCTATGTCTTGCGAACGTCAAGTTTTTCGTCGCATTTTTCAAGTTGACGATATTTTCATTTCTTGCGACACTTGCAAATTCGTCTCCATTTAGTTTTCACGACTGTAAGCGTGAAAAATCCTCCATCGTTATTTGAACTATCATGATCTTTTGATATTTTGAATGGCATTTACCTTTGGTTTATCGTTATGTGGCTAAAGGGATTTTCGAACTATGCTCATTGGACATTTTTATATTGATTGCATGTCTCGATTTTATTAAGTTTGTGAGGCATTGAGCATATGGATTTATACATTTTATGACTAGCTTGATCATTGATTCTATAAAGTGCATAGGGGTTTGGATTAAGTCTTTATATATGTATAACATAATCCTTATGATGA
>JZKD02S0187272.1:116070-132067 GCA_000966675.3 Picea glauca
GTGAGCACACCAAGTTTCAAAACTTATGGCTTGGGCCATTTTTAATTGCTGAAAAGTTGGGTCCTAGTTCCTTTCGATTACAGAATCTTGAAGGGCAGCTTGACACCTATCCGGTTAATGGCCAAGCCCTGAAAAGATACTTCGCTTGATAACTACCCTTGTATATTATGTAAATATTTCATTTTTTGTTTGCATTTTTCGTTTGCTTTTGTTTTGGTTTTGATTTGAATTGATCATTTTTTGTGTTTTTTGAAAAATATGCATACCTATACACTGAGCCATTCAGACAAAGACCATAGAAAAATTTCTTCACTGAAATAACTTCTGAAAGTTTGTACGAACATCAGTGATGTATTTCTAAATTGATATCTATGTTGGAAAATTTTGTTGTTTGAAAGAAGTTTACTGATTTCAATCTCTGAGCTAAGTTTGTCATGATCATCTATTATCTTTTTTCGCTGTCCCTTTTCTGTAAAGGAATGACTCAAAAGATGTCTCCCTGTCATAGGAAGTGTTTTGGAAATAAAACATCTCTAGAACTTAATAAAGGACAATATTAAATTTTTTTTTATGAGGTCTGAAAAAATGTGTTAAAATATCAAGACTTTCAGCGTCACCCCGCTCAGCTATATATCTACAAAAGAAAAACAAAATAAAATTATTAATAAGAGCTGTGGGAAATGCTTGTAAACCCGCTGGGATACTAAACAGGTCCGCTGGCAGCGGGTAAATGCAAGCATGGTGCCAAGACAACTTCGTCGGGGTACTGAATAGGCCTGCTGGCAGCGAAGCAATGTCGGGTACATGAAAATTTGTAAAAAAATATGAGAAACCTCTTTAATGTCCTTTATTCTGATCTAGAACTTCTTGACAGGATACAGATGTCTGAGTGGGTTAAATGGCAACCCTGCCGAGGCTATGGACGCCTGCTGGCAGCAGTGGCCATGCCAACAATATTGAAGATTTTATCATTAATATCGTGACTTGCTGATCTCAAGACTGTTATTGGTTTTCATCTTTTAAAACACTGCTGGAAAAAATGATCAATGATGATGTTAGTACGATTTTTGGTTGTTGTTTTTGAGTTGAAATTTTCTTTGCTGTCCTAATATGAATTTGTTACTTTTGCAGAGATAACTGCTTCTCCTAGTGTGTCGCCATTGTTGGCAGCCATAATATTTTTTCTATTGTCATATAAGCTGCCTACACCTATGTCTTGCGAACGTCAAGTTTTTCGTCGCATTTTGCAAGTTGATGATATTTTCATTTCTTGCGACACTTGCAAATTCGTCTCCATTTAGTTTTCACGACTGTAAGCATGAAAAATCCTCCATTGTTATTTGAACTGTCATGATCTTTTGATATTTTGAATGGCATTTACCTTTGGTTTATCGTTATGTGGCTGAAGGGATTTTCGAACTATGCTCATTGGACATTTTTATATTGATTGCATGTCTCGATTTTATTAAGTTTGTAAGGCATTGAGCATATGGATTTATACATTTTATGACTAGCTTGATCATTGATTCTATAAAGTGCATAGGGGTTTGGATTAAGTCTTTATATATGTATAACATAATCCTTATGATGATTTTCATAAACTTAGGCTAGTCGACCATATGAATTGATTTGGCACCTTGGTTAAATGTTGATTGATACATTGGCACATATATAATTTTGGTGTTAACCTATACGATGAATGTTTTGAACACTATGATAGCGCTGGCGCGTATTGGTTGGATTTCGATTAGTTGTACACATGACTTAATAGATAATCCACCATTACGATTTGAATATCCATATCGTCAGTTGTACTTTGCCATTACTACTCTGCATGGCGGTAAACAACTCCACCACCTTCTCATGCTTGCATTAATGCTTACCCGATTTGGCTAGATTCATTACTGTTAGTTCGGGTAACGCTGTTACTCTGTGTTGATGAACTCGAACCAAACCCTTACCATGTGCTCACACCATGGCTCCAGTCGTGAGGGCTGAACCTAATGGTAGCCAGGCTCTATTGATGTTCGATAGTGCCCACAGTGACCTCGAGGAATTTGGATGGCTTCCGTTTATACAAAAATTTGAGGGTTTTAACCTCTGCATTGCTAGGCAATTCCCCATGACCTTTGATGGCTGTCGAGCCAAGGTCGGCGATGTTCAATTGGAAATTGACGAGCAGTTTATCAGTTTGGCTATGGGTTTGCCTGCCACTGGACAATGATGGTCCAAGAATTGCAAAGTAGAAGAGGTCCCTTGGACGCTGCTCTTCCAGTCGCGTAAGGTTAGCTCTTGTGACAAAGGTTTGCCCGTGACCATGCTGAAACAGCGTTGGCATGAGTTATTGATGATAATCAAATAGTTTATCACCTGCGAGGGTCAGTACGAGTTTGTTTTCTTACACCACCTTCGTTTGCTTATGGTTTTCATGGGTTATGAACTCAATATGCCATATTATCTGCATAGAAGCCTGTTCAAGATGTCAAAGAAATACAAAAGGAACCAGGTTGATAGCAGCCTTTTTCACTATGGGCTGGTTAAGATTTTGGTCGTTTGTCATTTGGGGTTACATGGAGATTGTTGGAGCAATTTTCTTGCTCGGAATGACTTTGAGGATTCAAACCCTCCACAAGTTGACAAACCTGTGGTGAGCGAGGACAAGTCTGTACCCCCCGTACCCTATAGCATTCTATTACCTAAAACCTTTCCCGACTCACCTATTGACCTACCCCACTCTATGACTAAGGATGCCGAGACTGTTAAGCCTGTGGGAAAGAAGCCCAAAGCCAAACCCAATGCAAACGCCAAGGGAAAAAAGAATGCCCGTCTATTTTCTCGGATGGCAAGAAATAGGCCAAAACCTCCTATCAATCCTGACCCTATTGTGCTAAGTGAAGACTCCGATTCAGAGGTCGAACGTTTCCTGGCAAGTGAATATCCCTATTCGGAAGGTTTGTGTGCCGAACCCTCATATGACTTCGTGTCGAACCTACCACCTTGCTTGCAAAATGACCCTAACTACCCAGGCATTAAGCTGCCTTGTAAAAACCCCGGTCATTCATCTAAACCCTCTCCTACTCTGCCTCAACCTACAGTGCCACCCTGTGATCAATGCGGCTCATGGTTGGAAAGATATTACCTTGATGTGCTGATGCTACAGTCCAGAATTCATTCTTTGGAGGACCAAGTTGCACGACTTACCAGTCAAAAGGCTAAGTTGGCATAGTTTGAGCAGCCTCACTGGTATGTTCTATCACTTGTTTATATAACGAATTCAAATTCTTTGAATAGATCTGATTACAGCATGGATTTTCTCTGTCACATTATATGCATTATGTACATAGTTTTATTTTGATTAATGGAATTTCGTTTTCCCAGTTTAGCTTCGATTGGATTTTCTTCGATTCGATTGATCGTGGTGTGGATTTGATTGGTTTAATTTATCTTAAATTGAATGCTCTGCTAATTGAAGTCATTTGTATCTATTCTAAACACAAGTTGTTTCTCATATTTCGATTTTGAACACAATCTAGTTTCGATTCGAATTGGTTATAATGTATACGCTCTGATTGGTAACAATTGTGATATGGTTAACTGTTACGATTTTATGTCCATATGACTTTCGACCAACAGGGATACAATTTGGATTATGTTTAATATGTTTCTGTTAATATGCATCCAAATCGTGAATAGATACGATTCGTGACAGTTATACCCAGCCGGTTAATGCACATTGGTTTGCTCCACCATGTTATCAGTTCGATTCATATTGCAATGAACATGCTGTTTAAATTTGATTTGAAGAACGAAATTGACTGTATCCAGGTTCACGATTTGTTTCTATATTAAACTCAGTCGTGATTTGTTTGCCCAGTTTATAAATATAACCTCTGTTGATTCTATTAAGATTGCGATCGTGATTTATCGATCCTGTCTGTTGACTGTGCAAAAATCAATCACGAATTTGATTGGATTGATGCTGTTAAGTATGATTTCATTTGAACATAATCGAAACAACCTTTCTATCTTTACATTTGATTGAACGATATGTATCTGTTGTTGTATCATTATAGCTATAACGAGTGAATTATGGCTGTATTGGATTAGATCATATCACATACAATATCACTCATTATTGATTTCATTTGGATATGAAACAGTCTCGTTACTGTTTGAACCGATTTTATGGTAAAAGAAAAACAAAGTATTCTTACCCCTGTTTTCGATAAAATCACTTTTGATTACATTTTATATTGAATGATAAAATCATTTAAATCATTAGTGATTCGTTTTTAATGTTTATTGAAAGAAGATTGGATTTGATTATTTTAAAAAGATTTGATTTGATTTAGATTCTGATCCTGTATGCTATTTTAGACTAGCTACAGAATCAGATGATTCTGTAGCTAAGTCTGTAGAATCAAATTTTTATTGTTTTGCTAATGAAATACCTTTCTAACTTGTTATTTTTGGTCTATTGCAGATAAATTCAAACTTGCAGTGGATTTGATGAGCAGTTAGGGGATATTTCAAATATTTCACTTGTATTTTAGTTTCCCAGTTTAGTTGATTTTGGGATATCTCCCAGATTATGTAAAACTGTTTGATATTATCCACAGGGAAGTTTTACCCTGTGGAGAGACTTATAAATACTTATCATTTTTGTAATAATGATCATCCTCATTCGTGGGAGAACAAGGATATGGAATTTTAATATAGACTGAGGCAGAATTTGGTGTTTTGTTACAGCTTTAGCTTGTCATCATATCAATATTTTGTTTCATGTTGTGTATATCAATTTGTAATTGGTTAATGACTACTTTAGCTATCTTGATCTTTTGCAAATGATATAATTTAATCACTGTAATCCATATCTGATTTCTTCTAGTGTTTAAAGAACATAACAATTGTTGATTCAGTTTGTGAATGACAGATTTCTCTTCTTCATAAGTTGAATTATTAAGTATAAGTTTATGCATAACAGGTTTCCCTTATTGCAGAGATTTATAAATCATGAAATTGTTATGATTTTTTATGTCTTGTTTGTCATGTAAACAACTCAAAGAGCAGCATAGATTATCGTTTACAAGAAGCTTTTGAATTAACCGGTGCGAGTTTCCTTCCTCCGACCAACTTCGAAGTCATCATAAACAGGACAAATTGGGAGCGTTTCCAGGTCAGTTAGTCACTTCTTTGTTTACTGTTCTTGTTCGCGGTTTAGTTTAGATATAAGTTTAGTTAGATTTATATTAGATTGTTTAATTTCAGTAAATATATTAGATCGTTTAATTTAAGTAAGTTTTATTTCTTATTCATAAAATCATAAAATCAAAAATATATCTTTAGCTGTCTTAGGACAGAAAGTAAATGATTTTTACAGGTTTTATTCAAATCTGCAAGTTGTAGATAATGTATATTTGTGAATAAGTTGTAATTCAATTAGTAATTAATCAGTTAATTAGTAGAGTTAGTGTAATAGTAATTAGTAGTTTGTATATAATAGTTAGAGTAGTTTTTATTTAGTTTCAGTTTAATTTAGTAGTTAGTTTTAGTTAGTTTAGTTTGTTTTATTTGTTTTAGTTAGTTTTAGTTAGTTTAGTTAGTTTTATTAGTTTTAGATAGTTTAGATTAGTTTTCTCTTTGGTTTTCTTAGGATCTTAGAGTGGCCAACGGAGCCGTTAAACCCGTCAGGGTGGTTCATTCCAAACGGCTTGGGTTATTTAGACAACCCCGAACCGGTTCCACTCTCTCAGTTGACGGACAATCAATTTCGCCCGTCAACAGATCTCTAACTGAATAATTCGAGGTCTACCATCATAAAAGTATGCCATACCATCCTCAGGAAAATGGAACAGTGGAATCCTTCAACAAGATTCTAGAGAATTCCCTAACCAAGATTTGCAATGTCAATAAGGACGACTGGGATTTAAAGATACTAGCAGTATTATGGGCATATATAACTACCTGTAAGAAGCTAACAAGGAAGAAACCATTTATATTGGTGTATGGAAAAGAAGCAGTGGTGCCATTAGAATTCTTGGTACCAAGTCTGTGTGTCGCAACAATTACAAACATGACAGAGTGAGGCGCAATACAATAAAGGTTAAGTCAGTTGATGAGCATGGAAGAAGATAGGATTCTAGAAGGATTTCACCAAGAAGTCTAGAAAGCAAGGGACAAATTTTGGCATGACTGACATATCAGGAGAAAAATCTTCAAGGAAGGAGACCTAGTCCTACTGTATGACAACAAGTTTTTTCAACATCGAGGAAAGTTTAGAATGCATTGGTTGGGACAATATGAGGTCAAGACTGTCACAAACAGAGGAGCTATATAGTTGAAGGATGTGGAAGGAACAAAATTGAAGGGAATGATCAATGGGATTCGACTGAAGTTGTACAAGGACAGTCAACCACCCACAACTTGAAAGTTGCCGTGCAATAAGAAAAAAAAAAAAAAAAAAAAACACATCCACGCGCATAGGTGAGCAAATCAGTGCAAAAGAAAGGAAAAGAGTCCGCACGCACAAGTCATTGATTCAGCACGATGAAATAATAATACTATGCCATAAGTAAAGGGTATAGAAGCCAAGGACTTTGTGCACTCAAAAATCCAAATGCGTCAGGAAAAGGACCAATGGTCGAAAAATGCGACAATTTGGAAAATGATGACTATGGAATTCAGTTGCCAACTGGTAGCGATGATTGAAATTGCGACAGTCTGTACACATAGGTAACCAATGTAGCGCGACGAAAAGGGAAAAGTCCAAAAAAACAACGCACATGACAACGGTTAACAAGTACAACGGTACCATGTGTAGGACACACCACCAAAAGTGAAAAAGGGAGAATTGTCAGTGCAAAACAGTTGTCACTTTGCTGTCCCACTATAAAGTCAGAAAAAAGGGGGATAGAAACCCATTGTGTCAATTTATAAGGAGAAGAATGCAGAGCCGATTGAAAGAGTGCTAGAGAGAGAATTCAAGTGAGAAACTATCGACTTCAAAGATTTACAACCTAGACCTCGCCGTAATGTCACCACCACGAGTCAGAGAGCTGGGAAGGGTCAGCCAGAAAACGAGAAGTATTGTTCGTGTGACATATGCAAGGGAGAAATAAGGACCCATAGTAGTGGATGTGGATGAACCCCACACACTAGAGTATGAAGCAAGCACAGTGACAATAGAAGAGGAGACGAACCCAGAGCAAGAGGCCAGCCAGATGGAGGAGGACACATAGAGAATTGAGTCTGACACCTCGAGGGGACAAGGGAAACAATAGGCCGAGAAGGTCATGGGTTCAGTTCCACAGAGCCATGAACTAGAGGTAGGACATTCAACAATACACGAGGGTGTACCAGAGGTGGGCACCTCATCTCTACAAGCCAAACGAAAGGGCCAAGCTGAGAGCAACGCGCACATAGGGTCACTACCACAAGTCAAAGGGACCCTGATTCTACCAAATATTCTGAGTGGGGTGCACGTAGATGATGACATGATTGGCAGAGTGACTTCCATAAAATACTTGGACCATGACATGGCAGATGTCACCAAATTTCCAGACCTGGCGTTCCAAAATTACTTGAAAATCAGGGGAGAAGGTTCATCAGGCATGCCACTATTAGAGACGACGTAGTGGATTCTTGGGCTTTACAACAAAGGCATCATGAGTTTACTGGATGTCCCACATTTTGGGCGAGGGAAGCATATTAACGCCTACATCAAGCAACTAATTGTATGAGTGCATGACATGATTTTATGGATGGATAGGTTGGTGCCTATCACTGTGGACCTCATCGCAAAAATCACAGGGCCACCCATAGATGGGGAAAATCTAGAACAATACTTGGAGGATAAGACCAGAGCCAAGGCCATATTAGATGAGATCAAGGCCAAGTATGGCTCGGAGCGCGGTAATATGGGCATCATGATCAGTGACATCAACGATCATGCGAGAAGGTTTTCCACCAGACTCCTTAGATGCATGTAAATTCCAACCTTGTACAATATCTAGTGCAAATAGATATTCATAAAAAGAACAAAAAAGATACAATGGCAAATACAAACATTACACAGAGATTTTTCCCCTGGAAACCCAAATCGGGAAAACCAACATATTCTATATTATTCATCATGTTACAATGTTTACAATACAAAATACATATAGGATCCAACGACATCCAAAAACCTAACCCAATGACCTGGATTAGTCCAAAACCCTAATTCCTTAACCAGAAATAGAAAACCATCGGCAAAGAAACCATGTATCGAAAAACCACCTAAATATAATGTGGTCCCGATGCAATTTTTTTTTTTGGGGGCGCTGCCCCCGAACCCCTGCACCCCCCCTCTAACCCCCCTGTTTGCCTAGCGCATACGCTCATACACTACTACTCATGCAAAGAATATAACACATACCCAACAATTGCTTGCACGAGTGCACGACAGGATTTTATGGATGGATAGGTCGATGCCTATCACTATGGACCTCATTGCAACAATCACGGGGCTACCCACAGATGGGGAAAAGTTAGAAAAATAATTGGAGGATAACACCAGAGCCAAGGCCAACTCAAATGAGATCAAGGCCAAGTATGGCATGGAGCGCAGTAACAGGGGCATCGAGATCAATGACATCAACGATCTTGTGACAAGGTTTTCCACCAGACTCCTTAGATGCAAACTAGTGCACAAGTGTCACAAAGAGGAAGTACTAGCTGGTGTGGTCACTGTCGCCATGCAGTGTGAAAAGGGGAGCTCAATGAGATGGGCCCCATACCTTATGAATTCATTCTTAGAAGACCGTAAAGACACACAAGATTGGGGTTCTGAGTTCCACTACTCATGGTTACTCATCCTCATTGACCTCATTGGCTGGAAAGAACCAGTCTACATCAAGTACCTCAAGAGACCATCGAAATGTAGCACAACATGCTACGTCTCATTATGCAGCAGTGCAGACCCCAAGAGAAAGAAGAGAAACACATACATCTTTGCGAGGTATTTTACAAAAATGTAGGACCTCATTACGGATACATGGCGCATTACACCACAGATTGTCCAGGAGTTTGGACAGGTTGCGAACTTTAGGAAAATGTGCCATAGATTATGGATGCAAGCAAAGCAAGACAACACCAAGGAATGGATACAACTCAAATACTACGTCACGCCAGAAGAAATCCATAAAGAGGTCCAGGATTGGCCCAAAGAATGGAAGGTACCGGAGATTCCAACTGCAGTACCAAGCTCACAATATCAGACGCAGGGAAGACCAAACCCAATGCACTAAATAGGAACCAACAGGGCCGGGAATAAAAAGAGGAGTAACCAAGGTCAAGAGGGGGGAAGAACCCCAACCAAGAAGAAACTGCAAACACATAAAAAACCACCAAGGGGGTCTACACAGGCTCCACCGAGTGCAAAAAAACCACCAATACATTCAATGTAAGAGGTTTGCATGGAAGAAACAGGCACAGGGACACAGGAAATCCATGAGGAGGAAGAACAAGGGACAAGAACCCAGGAGATTCTTGAGGCAAAATAAATAGGGCCAACCACTGTCGGAGATACCCAGAGGTCCACTAGTCCTGAGCCATCAACCACCCAGGAGAAGCGGCCAGGGGAGCACACCGGTGGTGGATGAAAGAAGGTGAAGGCCCACAAGCCACAAATCCATATATCACTAACCCCAGATGATGTGGAGTTAGTGGTGACAACAGTCGAGGAGAGACTGGATGAAGTATGGGAGAATGCGGAGAAGCACATGGCTTCAATTGCAGATCAAGTGCAAGAAGTAAAAACTGTGCTGGAGAAAATAAGGATCGAGGAAACACATGCACCAAAAGAAACACCCATGCAGGATAAGGAAGGAGTGTTAGTGCTTGAAGCAATGCAATTTTTAGTGCATGCGAGTGCCAATTTCATCGCCACACCTGAGATGATGTTCCTTAATGAAGAAACAACACATAAACCTCTAAAGGACATCGACACATTGGACGTGGCATTGGACAAGATTCCAACAAAGGCGCTATATAAACTCCAGGTAAGCGTTGTGTAGGATATTCATTATAGAGCAAGGGCGAACACGACAAACCTATAGGTAGCCCAGACAAAAAATGTCTCGATGCAGGAAGCCCTCAAACTTGAAGCACAACATAAAGAGAGAGCGCAACAAAAAATGGAGGAGTTGGAGAATCAGATCCACATGTTGTTTCAAGCAATTCCTGAGAACATAAATGAGGAGGCAGGGTCTTCGGAAGAGAAGCTGCAAAGGATAGAGCAGACTATCCAACAATATAAGGATAAAATTAAAGAGATGGAGGAGCATGTCATACCCACTACTCCTTCGGAAGTCAGAGCGCAATGAGAACAGGAGGAAACAACAGCTGAGGAGGACATCGACCAGAGCATACAAACAGTCATTGAGCTGTTAGAGAAAATTGCGCAGCTGTGGACTCACCTCCTAGCGGATGGAAGGCTACAGGAACTCCAAGAGAAGGAAAATAAACTCTACGCAACAATCGCAAAAGTGAAGCAGCAACAAAAAACAATGTCACTATTGGAGAAGATAAAGACTTCCACCGAAATGAAGGCTCTGTAGTTGGAAGAGAAAGCGCTGCAAGCACAAAAGACAACAAGACATGCGTTGTTGGAGCCCCTGGAAGAAAAGGCAGAGAAACTGGTCATGGAGAGTGACACAGCTAAGAAGAAAATTGAGTAGATTGGATCCGAGGGAGGACAGATGCTACAATCTCTTATCACAGAGCAGGTGGTCACCACTATGGCTGAAATGAGCAGTCAAGCTGACTAGCAATGCCAGCGGGTAACGAAAATGTATGATGCACTACAACAAGCAATATCAGAAGCAGGAGGAAAATAATGAGAGTTGCATAATTCAGGTAGTGACTCGAGATGAGTCATGATGTCAGTGTTGGGGGCTTGTTGGGAACAAACCCATTTTGGGGAAAAGGCATGACGTGGAGGAAAGACAATTGGCAGAAATGCATGCGAGGCACACATGCAAGAATATGGGAAAGAAAGACAGCTGGCAGGAAAATCAGTGGACGAAAGGAAAGTGTGCATGCAGAGGAGGAAAGCGCGTAAGGACAACATGCAAGAAGACCTAACTAGGTTAGGGTTTTGGTAAGAGAATGTAATGGATGATGAGCCAAAAATAGATATAAATAAACACCTAGGAGGTCTAGATGGACTGTGTTTTTTTATAGAGTGTTACTCGCATGAGGAGTAACTAGTTTGTAATACTACTGTAATGTGACCCAATCTTGTAAGTTGTGGAGTTGTAGAGAGACAAAGGGGTAGATCTTGAGGGTTAGATCACAGACTGAGGAGCTTGGTGTGATCTAGTCTAACTCATCATAGATCTCGACCCGACTGAGGATGATTTATAAAGCGTGTAGTGTTGTAGCTTTGGAACTACCATAATAAAAGAGCTTGAGAGACCGATCTTTGTGGATGTAGCCCAGGAGGGGGGTGAACCACGGTAAAAGTTGTGTTATGTGATTGAATTCCTATATCTCTTTTACTATCTACGAGTAGATGTTAGAATGACGTATGAATAAATTAAAGGATCCAATTACATTACATGCATGAATGAGAATAACAATATATTTCTTTAAATTAGATAGAATTCACAACGTGCAATTCATAGATCCCCATTCAGTCCTAGACTACAAGCACTTGAGTATTGCAGTCACCCATTAAGACTATATTGGGTGAGACTGCGCAGTGCACTCTGTACGCTACACTGCCTTCTGGTTTACCAGGAGGGACGATAGTTTTAGAGGCTTTGTTGGGTCCCCAGTAGACCTGAACCTAGGTCAATCATGTTAAAGGTATAACTAAGATAAGAAACCAACAAACACTCCCAATAATTAGGTGAATAACATGATCATTATTTCAAGTGGGTGGAAGACCTTTGGGAATATCTTCAAATACTTTGGAATGCTTATTAATGATCCCTTGGAGATCTATGAGAATAGATGGATTAGTTTGTTGAACATCTAGTGAGCATAGTTGTCCAATTACACCCTGATGCCCCTTTTTCAATAATTGTTTCATGCCATTAGAGATTCTCACCTTACTGGGTTTCCCTATGATACCCCTTAATTCAATTTCTTTCTCTTCCAATGAAAATGTCATGAAAAGTTCTTGGAAATTAAAGGCCATTGTTCCTAATGATTGTAACCATTGTACTCCTAATACGACATCAACACCACCCATGGGTATAGAAATCATTGGACTATTCATTACATATTCCCCCATAGTAATATTGATATTATTGCATTTTCCTGAGAAATTGATAGTTCCTCCATCTGCAATCATTACTTGAAACTCTAGCACTGGATATATAAAGCAATTGAGAGATTTGTCTAATTTATAGTGAATTAAATTATGAGTACTACCATAATCAATTAGGACTATTATATTTTTATTTTTGATATATCCTTCGATCTGAGGGTTTTAGGAGTGTTAATTCTAGCCAATGCATGACATGATATCATGGGAGTCAACTCTTCATAATAAATATCTTCTACGTTTTCATCCCGAGATGGTTCTTTTTCTTGTTCTTGTTCTTCTTCCTATTCACAATCTATGTAGAATAATTTCTTCTCACCACACTTATGTCCCTTACTGTACTTGCTGTCACAATTAAAGCATAAACCTTTTTCTTTTCTTTCCTCCAATGGTTGAGGTGTCAAACTTGTAGTTTGAGGTGTTTTATAACAAGGAACATTATCTCTCAATAGATGTTAGGACTCATGAGTGGTCCTTCTAGTAGCCATAGCCATATTTTTACTTTCAACAATTCTCGCCACCCTGAATGCATTCTCCAATGATTTGGGTTCCCATAGGCAAACCTCATGTTGAATGCTATCCTTTAAATTTCCTATGAATACATCAATCAGGTGCTCATATGGAATATCCATTACCTTTATATTCAATCTTTGGAAGTTCTCAATGTGCTCTGCAATTGAAACCTTTTGCTTGATATTTATCAATTGGCTAAAGAAGGCATTTCTCCTTGTATCCTCATGGTGTTCTATCATTTCTTTTGTGAAAATTTTACAAGTGACGAGTGATTTGCGAGAACAAAGCCATCGATACCACACAAATTTGTTGGGTTCTAAATATAAAGAAGCAATTCATACCTTTTGTGTATGTGGCACATCATGTACATCAAAGAATTGTTCCATCTGAAGTATCCATGTGATTGTATCCTTGCCATCAAACTTCCTCATATTGATCTTAGGAAAGTGGCTGGTCTTCAACCCAAAGTTGGAGTTTCTCCATTCTTGATTCATCTTCCTTGTGTTCTCATTATGAATTTCATGGGATACATTTTCACTTTCAGGTGTCCTCTCTATTAGGAATTTTTTCAATCCTTCCATGATCTCCCTTTTTAAACCATCCATCTTAGTATTTATTGCCTCCAACTTAGCTTCAGTTGAATCCATCATCCCTTGTAGTTCATATTTTTTTACTGTCTTCTTTTGTAAATAATTTATGTACCTGCACATTTCTTCACCTTCATCAAGAGTCCAAGTAGGACTATCTGGAGGCTTAATTGGTGTATAAGTTCCCTTTTTTGGTGGCATGTTGGCCAAGTATCACTTTTAAACCTTGATTTCGAGGTGGTTATGCTAGACGATCTTTCTTCTATTGTATCTCTAAAATTTCGATCCTTCTAGGTCTGAACATTTCTTTTTGCAGTTCTCTGATACGTATTCTCTACAATGTCATAGGTCTGATCATAATTGGATGTGCCAAGTGGAAGTTATGGTAACTTCCCCACACCTTGCTAATTTTTTTCCCTTCCAGGACAATGTACTTGTAAAGCATGCCAAGATCACAATATATGATATTTGATTCTGAAACTTGTACCAGAAATAATAAATACTATCCACTATTCAATGCAACTGGTCTCACTTAATTTGGATACTAATCGAAGAAGATATCATTGTTTTTCCCGGAAGACCTGTTTGAGACTAGTTAATGTGACTATTCAGATACCCTATCTTGCAGAGGGTGTATCTACAAAATTAGGATGATCCAGAAGCTGAAATTTTTATCACAACTACCTTGATAATTTCTATGATTATCCTTCATATTTCAGGGTCTTGATTAGTCTACTAAATATCCTCCAAGGGGTTCCTTCTAAAACATCGTAGAAAAAAAGTTATAGTGAAAATTCCAAGGTTTCTTAGATGTAGTAGCGAAACCCCAAGACCTTGAACTCTGATACCAAATGTTAAGAACCAAATATCAAAATAGCATAAAAATAAACTTAGAATAAGTACTCAAATCCTTAAAAAAGATATAATTTTAGATAATAATTCTCTTCGAGGGGGAAACCTCCTTATAAACCACATAAATTTCCCAATACAAGATGACTCCAAATGAAAAGGTCTCCTTGGTATATATAGGAGACTAGGAGGTACAATTACAACTAATGGACCCAAGTTGACACAAATAAAATAACATTGCTAATGTAATATGCCCCAATTAAGGGGTAATGTGCCACTATTTAGGGCTTATTAACACCAACTGGGCTATTTGGTATTTTTCATCTCAGTACATCTTTCTGTACGCCCGGGGTCGTTTTGAGGCCCTAAATGATGGTTTTTGTGCTTTCCATAGTCAAATTGTAGATAAAGTCAAACTTTGATGGCATAATGCATAGCTCTCGAAAGTACCTTTCCAATGGGCTATCACATGCCTAAAACAAAGATCGTATGAAAAAGTTACGACCCAGAGAAGTTGATGTACTAACTTACCCCAATGGGGCCCACATGAATTTTGGCACTTCATATCCTAGGGTTAGGTTTTTGGATGTCTAGAGTTTTGGAATTCATGTTTATTATAAAAAGGCCTTCAGAGCCTCATTGTACTCATCTTCTTGTGAATGAGTGTATCTATGACATCTCTTCTCAAAGATACGTTCCCACCATTCTAACGAGTCTTTCATTCTGTATTTTTACAGTCTCTCTACATTTCTTTCATTAATAGAATTCATGTATTAGTGTAGTTCTCTGTTTCTGGAAATATTTTTGTGTGTTTCATTTTAATATCTCTTCTTTCATTTCATTTCTCTCATAAATCCAAATCACTACCAATCATAACATGCGATCTTCCAACTGCTCCTGGGTCAGTGATGGTAATAATTGTTTGGTATAATTTAATTTGAACAAACCAATTGCATTGTACTTACTAATATCATCGATGTACTAATGTTCAATATTTTTGAAATTGGGATTTTGATGATGAGAAACCTACCTATCATCTTCCGTTTCACCCCACTACAATGTCAAATCAAGAGAATGATGTAATAAGAGCACAACTCAGAGAGGAAGCATACCAAGAATGGTTGAATCAACCACCTATTCAATTCCCACTACGTCCAACTTCACCAATTAAGAATGAATACAACAATAGTATTTCTTCACAAGTTGGAAATGAAGTCAATCAAGTAGAGGTTGGTATGGATGATTATTCACATGATACTACTGCCATGGAGACAATTTTGTTAGATGCATTCCAGAATGATGAGCTAGGGGATGATGCTTATATCATTGATACATTTTTCGAAAGCCTGAAATCTGCTCCCACCACCCCTCTCTTTGGACCTAGCTGGTCAAAGTCTACCCAGTCGGGGAAAAAAATGTTACTATACAACTTGAAAGGAAATTTTATCATGTCAAACACATCTTTCTAGACAATATTGAGGTAACTAATGTTAGGAACCAAATATCAATATAGCATAGAAAAACCTCAGAAAAAGTACTCAACGCCTTGAAAAAGAGATAATTTCAGATAATAAGCCTATTCGAGGGGGCAACCTCCTTTTACCCCACTTAAATGTTAAGGTACAAGATGATTCCAGATGAAAATGTCTCCTTGGTATATATAGGAGACTAGGAGGTATAATTACAACTAATGGAATAAAGCTGACATAAATAAAATAACATTACTAATGTAATA
>JZKD02S0187272.1:146767-159700 GCA_000966675.3 Picea glauca
AATTTTTGGAGAAACGTGGGGGATGAGTGACACTTGGACGACAGAGAATTTTTAGAGGATTGTCATTAAAAATTAAATTAATAATGATTTAGGAAAGTAGGTGGGTCTCAAATTTTTATAAAAGAAGGGGAAAAGAAGGAAGAAGGGGATGAACGGTTAGCGTAACGTTACACTGCCGGATTGTGGCTTGACTGTTTGCTTGTAAGGAGTTGGGAATTTCTCAGTTGTATTAGAGTGGTAGCTCAGCCTTGGAGGCGAGCTGAGAAGCTAGTCTTATATTTGGATCTTGTGTGGCCCCTTTGTGGCTCGGGGGGCTAAGGGGGAAGCAGAGTACGCCTAGCGATTGGTTGGGAGGTACCGGTGAGCTCTCTACGGTCGACAAGCAGGAGCGTCCAGGAGCGCGGGACATCAACCGAGGCGCATACATCAATCGAGGTGGTCGAAAGGGAAAAGGTACGTGCGTCATTTAGTAGAGTAAAATGCAGTAGGTTATGATTAGATATTCTTATGTAATGGAAATCTAGATGAATGAATGTTTAATTTCAATCGATGCTGGTTATCATTGGGCTAGATGGCTGTTCTTTAATTGCTTACATCCAGCGGATTGATGTGTTTTTAAATGTTGCTGCAAAATTTTACTGTGTCACCTTGAGTAATCCTCCAGCCTTGTAATTTTCTTTTCTTCTCCCTCCCCTATGGCTAAATTCACTATGTATTGTGTTACTGAAAAACTCCGTCGGCAATTTCGTTTCAGTAAATGGTCATTGTGAGATTGTTCTGGCAATTTTGTCTTTATATAATTGTTACTGAAAAAGTCAGTTCTGGAAATTTCGTTTCTATGAATGATGAAGGTTAAATTGTTTCTGACAACTCGTCCTTGTAATTGTGACACTGAAAAACTCCGTCGGCAATTTCGTTTGGAATGCTTACTGCGACGTAGTTCTGAAAATTTGTTTGGTTAAATTGTTAATGAATGTGGATTTCTGGAATTTTCGTTTTTATATTTCATTGCTGTTGTTGATGGTAGTGACACATTTTTGGGGAAATATTTTACTGTGTGGGTTTTCTTTTGTGTTATTGGGCATTTTATATACAGTGGGCCATTATTATATTGGGCTTTTTATCATATATAGTGGGCATTATTATATTGAGCATTCTGCATTCGATTTGGCATTCCTGGAGATTGATTCGGCATTCTGCATTCTGGTTTCCAATTCGACATTCATGAACTTTGATTTGGCATTTGCATTCGGTGTTTGAGAATTCATGAACTCCGATTGGGCATTTTCATTCCGGGTTGAGCATTCTGCATTCGATTTGGCATCCCTGGGATTGTTGATTTCGTGTTACAATTGTGTTTGGGCGTTTTTCTTTCTTTGTGGGCGACTTGGGAGATGGACCTTCGAACAACCCGTGTTATCTTTTAAAACTCAGCGACTCACCCCTTAAATGTTCTCTACGTCTGGCAATCTCTTCTTGTGTATAACCTTCGTTCTGCGTCCATAATGCTGTGTCTAATATAACCTCCGCCCGCGTGTTAAATCCCCCTTTCTGCGCCCACCAGTCATATGTTTAATTCACTGTTGTCATAATTGCATTTATTATATCTGAGTCTATGGTAAGAGGGGCGTTTCTGCCCGGTTGTTTTTGGTAATTTCTTTGGTCCATGTGTTTCGGCATAATTTTCCCCTTTTCTGCGCCCTGGTGGGATTTCTGTTTAAATCGCCATTCATTGCTAAACTACAGGGTCCCTGCAAAATTTAATGCGATACTGTTGATATAAGGTAACTGCATAGTTGTTCGTTGGTCTTCTCATTATAGTTCCCAGGCGTCAGTATTAACCATGCATTGTAAATTCTTTACCTTTAGCTGAATATTATGGTAATATAAAAAGTAGAGGGATGGGTCCCTTTTATTTTCACACTCGGTTCAGAGCTCAAATTAATTGAAAGATTAGTAGTCTCACTTAAATGATATTTTTAAGTGTTGAGGATTAGATATATCAGATTTTCCAGGTTTTAAATCTCTGTCCTTTATGGAAGATTCTTTTTATGTATTAGGTACATCACGAAAGATATTCAACGCTCCATCTTGCCCCTTGAAAGATATTCAAACTTGGCTATATAGATATGTTGTGTAGTCTTGAAAACCGAGGGATGGGTCAGTATAATTTTAAATAAGATTAGTACATTCAAGTTAAATGATAGTTTAAAATACATATATATCATGATCAAATGTAAATGTAATCATTGTCAAATACATAGGTATGTAATCATCATTGCTAAAGATGTTGTTTCTATTGGAATAGTTCTGCCCTTATTACCGCTGTCTTCTAACACACATAAGTTATTACATATTGTACTATAGCTGTCTAGTTCTGCCATGGTTGGGGAAGGTTCCGCTTTTTCCGTTCATGAATAGTGACATTGTATTTCTACTGGAAATAAGTGGTTTTATTACTACTGCCTAGTTTATTTGTTTAATGGTGATATTGATGAAAGTTGTAATAATTGATAAAGTGGTATTAGCAAAGGTGATATGGTTTGAGGGTAGTATTGTTAATTAATCATGGCTTCATAAAGTAGCAATGTTAAAGTAATTATCGAAATAATATAGTAGAATGAAACATGGTTAACGGTAAGGATGATGTTAGACTATGTAATGATTATGTCATAATTACGGGTAATGATCATTGATGACATCGCATTGTGAGCTCCTCCTATTTAATTGAAGGTATTTATCTTGTAAGTTCATTATAATTTTGGTGGTTGTAGCATATAAGAGGTATTGTAGTTGTAAAATCATGGTCCGGATATGTGATATAAATGAAAGATGGTTAATATTTCATGACAGTGCTTTTTGAAATTTTATTGTTGTTAATAACACATATGGTGCAATAACCTCGACTCACGGCCAATAAATTACTTTGAGTTTAGTAAATGAGGAAAGTTGTTGAATTTAAATTAATGTTGAATTTGGGTGTTCGTTGTTGGAGCCCTTCTTGTCGTGCGCCTCCCGTAAAGGACGTAGTCGTCCTTCTTGTTTATGTTGTACTTGATAGTATTCAGTTGGTTGCTTGGTCAGGTGTGTTGGGCGGGGTATAGACACCTCCTTGTAGACTTAGCCTATATGTCCGTGTGTGTGATTTTTCTGTATAAAGAATCCAATGCCGTATCAAGAGTCTTGGGCCCTTTAAAGGCAGGGTTTCCACTCTTGCGACACACCTGACGGAGATTTATTAGTTTCTGCTTGAGCAGTCAGCCAGGAGCATGTCTAATCTTCTTTCGAGAAGACATAAGACTAAAAGCCCTTCTTTTCTGTGTAGAAATAGTAAACTCTACTGTTGGATTCTTCCATCTGTGACTGTACTGTACTTAACACCTGGTGTTGTTTCTGCTTACAGCTGCTAGTTGTATGCCTTATGTCTAGGGGCGTTTATTGCTTGGTGTCACTGTGATATGTCGGGGTCGTCTTGCTTACGTCTTGTTCTAGGTCGGGTTACTAGTTTCTTCCTGAGCAGTCGGCTAGGAGCCTGTCTAATCTTCTTTTGAGAAGACATAAGACTAAACGCCCTGCTTTCCTGTGCAGAAATAGTAACCCTAACACCATGGATTCTTCCCTCTGTGTTCTTACTGTGCACTCCCAGTATGTATTAATGTTTGTGTTGTGCGCCTTATGCCTATGGACGTATATTGTTGCATTTACTCGTTGTGTGCCTTCATTCTTCTTGTGCTGAACATCATGGTTGCGTCTTGTTGGTTTTCGAGTGGCGACGTAGAGTCAAGTGTGGTTGTTACTTCTACATGCGTGCACACCCCTCAAACAAAAAAAAAAATTGCACCTGTTCTCAGAGTTGTTGTCGTAACAAGGAGGTCGTTACAGAAAAGACAAGAGATCCTTTGAAAATGTTGCTCGAGGAAGACCTTGAGCGATAGAGGAATGAGATGATGGACAACTTCGCACAAATCCTTCAACGATTACCGACAAGCGACACATCCACCTCAAGCGGAAGCACCACCCCCTTTAAGGTACAAATCAATTTTGATATTTCTATATTTGAAGGTCAAATAGATGTGGATGTTGCAGATAAATGGTTAAACCTTATAGAAGGGTGTTTTTCTGTCCACAACTTTTTCAATAGAGAAAAGATTATATTTGCGCTCCTCAAGGCTGTCCCCCATGTCAAAGATTGGTGGGAGACTTTCTGTGAGAAAAATGAAATAGAATGATCCACATTATTTGTAGTTGCACACACTTGGGATTCCTTCAGGGATGTTATTAAGGAACAATACTACCCTGTTGGAAGTTATGACGAGTTATATACAATATGGACCACACTGCGGTAGGAAAGAGACCAAACAGTCTTAGAGTTCACCAATGTCTTCCATACCTTGCGCACCAAGATGGGTATCAAATATTTTGAGCGAAAACTAGTGCTCAAGTACCATGGTGGTATTCATAGATACATCAAAACATAAATGGAGCTTTTGGAAATCTCATCCTTGGGCACGGCCTATCGATATGCCATCAAAATCGAGAAAAAGATTAAACAAAAGACGCGACAGTTTGGGTCTGGGAACCCCTCACTGAAGAAGCAGGGAAAGGGAATCCCTAACCCATAGAAAAAAAGATAGATAAAATATGGGAAACCTCATGACAACCAGTACAATACACAAGAAAATAAGGACAGTGGGAAGATGATGAAAGATATCAGGAAGTAGTGTGACTTCCATAAGATCCCTTGGCATAAAACTGCTAATTTCCACTCAAATAAGTGATTAGTGGTTGAAGTAAAAGCCTCTGAATAAGATGCAGGTTCTGACTCTGAGTCAGAACTAGAGAAGATGAGACATATCATTTACATGGAACCCATTTCCATCGTTGCTACCACCGAGATCCATCTCGGTGAACCTGATGAGCCAGAGGAAGGTGAGCGCCTATTTTATTCACAGATGTGGTTGAAAGGAACTCCACTGCACTTCATTGTTGATAGCGGTAGCTAGAAGAACCTCATCTCAACAGAGGTCATCAAGCGGCTAGACCTACTGACAATGTTGCACCTGCGACCCTTCACCATCGGATGGCTCCATCAAGGAAGCGATCTTCGCGTTAGCCAACAGTGGTGCATTTCATACAAAATCAAGCCATTCAAAGATGAGGTATTGTGTGATGTTTCTCCCCTTGAAGTTTGTGATGTTATTTTGGGCCAACCTTGTTTGCGGAAACATCATGTTGTATATGAGTCTAGGCCTCACAGTGTTATTATTATTTTGAATAGGAAATTGTACAGGATACCCGAGGTAGTCCCACCTAGTGCTATTTCCTTATTCTATGCCAAACAATGCAAGAAGGTCATTTCTTAGACCAAGACAATTTTCTTCTTTGTGATTCGCTCTTAGAGTGAACGAAAGGTTACAACCACATCTATGGCCTCTGTGAATGACCTCTCCACATAGCAGAAGAAAGTGGATAAGGTCATGAAGAATAAAAATACATCTTCTTATCACCTCCTGGAGTACCTCTATAGTATCAGGTCAAGCATCCCATTGATCTGACCCATGACACACCGCTACCAAATGGGTTGGTATATTGTTGCTCTCTACTAGAAAATGAGGAGATCAAACATCATATCCAAGAAATACTCCACAAAGGTCACATCTGACCCATATCATCACCTTGTGGAAGTCCAATCATCATGTTGGTGAAGAAGAAAGAAGAGACCTATTGGCATAGGAGAAGACCTGGGGTTCACTCCAAGAGCACACCAAAAATCCCTAGCTACTGGCCCTTTCGGCAACACCTGCGAAGTAGATGAAGTCTCACCCGAAGCAGCTAAGAGGGGGGTTGCAGGACAGAGGTGTCTACAACTAGGGGAATATCAAGTGGAACTAATACAACAATAATGCAACATTCATATATCTCTTATGAACTAGATCTATTCTGCACAGCTATACATCTGATCTAACACAATAATGAAAATAACAGTATAACAATGAGAAAGATCCAGGCATCAATCACACATACAACAAAAAATATACGTGGTTCACCCTCCCTCTAGGGATACGTCCATAGAACTGTGCTTATGATATATTAAGGTAAAGCTTACAGTTCTGATCTGCGCTCTCAGTCAACAGATCTTATCTCTCTTCTTCTCTCTGTCTCCCACCTTCTTGCGCACCCAGCTGCAGAACTTGATCTTCGCACCCAGATGAAGATATTATAATACCAGAAGGCTCTCCCTCTTAACACTCCTCTCTCTCTTAATACAATAATCTCTCAACCAACAACAATCAATATCAATACCCAACTCTAGTACCGACCTGACCTAGGTCCTCTCGACCTCTATTTATACATTATAGTCCCTCACCGATAGCCTTAGGTCGAAACCTAGGTGTCAAAACCCTAATTACCCAAAACCCTAGGTATCTAAAACCCTAGGTCAACTTGACCCACGTTTTCAGGGCTTCGCTAGCCTATCTTTCCTCCCTTCTCGCGCGGTGCTCCAAAGCATCCAATGGTGGCTTTCTCTGCTTACTGAGTTGTCTATGATTCTTTTCTCTTGCTAATATGTCATCCCCGATCTCCTCTTTCAACGACTTGATTTTTCATGCTTTGCTCCATCTTTTCTTCTCTTTTTCTGAATTCGATCTAGGGACAGTCACTACGTCTCCCGCATAGTTCGTGTTTGACCTTTTCTTCCTTGATATTTTCTTTCTTACATAACTAAGGGCCAACAGGCCCCCAACACTCACCCGTGACTCATCCCGAGGCACTTCAGTTCTGATCCTTCCATGTCACTTCAATTTTGGACTGCGGAGTGCAACCTTTGCTTTCTGCTCCATGTCTCCTTCCCATCCTTGTGTAGGTTGTCTTTTCTGTGTCTGGTACCCAGTTTCAACTACACCTGGTACCTAGACCCTTTTCTCCTTTGATTTTACTATGATATGTGAGGCAACTGGTTGTCATAGTACAACTTCAGCCGATTCCCATTTATTAATCCCTCTTTCCATTCTCCCTTCAATGTCTTTAGTTGCGCAACTCCTCCTTCTGTAACATAGGCGATTTCATATGGTCCAAGCCAATGTGTTCTGAACTTCCCTGGATGTCTTATAAATTTAGTTTCATACATCAGTACTAAATAACCTTGCTTAAATGCCTTCTTCTTGATCTGTCTGTCATGATAGGCCTTCTCTCTTTCCTTTTGTACCTACTGATGGAATCCTACCATAAATCTGTCTTATTCGAGTTCAACCAGCTAGGCAAGCCTCTCACGAACAATGCCAATGTCATCCATATATGTAAATTCAACAATTATTAAGCTCGATACCAAGTAATCCATCGAGACAACAACTTCAAGACCATACACCAACTTGAAAGGGGTCTGCGTTGTTAATTTCTTACAAGTGGTTCTATAATCCCAGAGTACTGCTGGTACTCTTAAATCCTAGCCATCCCTGTTCACACTGCAAATCTTTGTCAATGTTGTCTCCAATATTTTGTTGAATGCTTCAACCATTTCGTTTTCTTGTGGATGGTAAGGTGTACTCTTCTGATGGTGGACTGCAAATTCTTCAGTCAGGGCCTCAACTGTCTTATTGATGAAATGAGTGCCTTGATCGCTCATCAGGGTCTTAGGGCATCCAAACCTGGTTATTATGTCATCAAATATAAAATGCGTGGTTGTATTTGCACTACAGTCCTTGACTTCTCTTGCTTCAGCCCATCTAGTCAGGTATTCTGTCGCAGTGATAATATACCTTGCTCCTGTGCGCTTTCCTGGTGGGTTTATAGGTCCCACGAAGTCAGTGGCCCATTTTTCAAATTCTTGTAGGGTCATCTATGGTGCTAGTGGCATTTCGTCTCGTCGGGATGGTTTTCCAAATCTCCGACATACATCACAGGCTCTAGTATACTCATTAGAATCTTTGTGTAAAGTAGGCCACCAAAGGCCAGCTCGTAGAACTTTGTGCGCAATTGTTTTTCCTACATAATGTCCTCCCGCGATGCCTTCATGAGCTTCTGCAAAGATCAGTGGGCACTCTGCCTCCATCACACATCTTCTTAGTATCGCATTGGGTCCCATCTTATATAGCTGACCATCTATTAGTGAAAAGTCTACAGTGTGCACCACTAGCTGTTTCTTCTGGGAAATTGTATACTCACTTGGAGCCATTCTTTTTGACATGAATTGGACTATGTATGTGAAGTGGTCATCCATCTTCCTGACGGTGAGTAGTTGTGCATTTGTTAGTGTATCCTCCAAACTGGTGGGTTCTTCACCATGTTCCAACCTCGACAGGTGGTCAGGTCCCTTGTTCATTCTTCCTGGCTTAACTATGATCTCAAAATCATATTCTTGAAATAGGAGAAGCCATCGACATATTCTCCCCCCCAACACTGGCTTGTTGACCAGATACTTCAACACAGAGTGATCAGTAAACATTTTAAAGTGTCCTCCTAGTAAGTAATGGAAAAAATTTTGCAGTGCGTAGACCATGGCTAATCCTTCTCTCTCTGTAGTAGTGTAATTGATTTCAGCTATAGATAGCTTTCTGCTGGCAAATGCTAATGGATGATCAATTTCCCCTTCTCTAGGTTGTGCTAGTACTGCTCCTAATTCAATGGAAGAAGCATCAATGTGCACATGAAATTCTTTGCTCCAATCTGGAAATACCAAAATAGGTGCAATCACCATCTTTTGTTTCAGTGTATCGAAGCTCTACTGACATTCTTCTATCCAACCAAACTGACAGTCTTTCTTTAATAACTTTTCCATTGGCACAATAATTTGAGCATATCCTTTGATAAATTTCCTGTAATAGCGAGTATGTCCTAGCGTAGTGCGCAGTTGTTTGACTGAGGTAGGAGGTGGTAAATCAACTATAATTACAATTTTGGATGGATCCACCAACAATCCTTGCTTGCATACAATATGACCTAGTAATACTCCAAATGGTGAGAAGAAGATGCACTTATTCATATTCAAAGCAATTTGACATTGTTTTCATTTTTCCAACATTAGCCTTAGAAATTCAACACGATTTTTCAACAAACTAAAAACAATCCAATCATCAAAATAGGCTTCTAAAAACTTATGCAAAAATTCTTTGAACGCTTCGACCACCACCCTAGAAAATATGGCTGGGGAATTCTTCAGTCCAAATGGAATCACTGTGTATTGGTTGGATCCCCATTCTGTGGCAAATGTGGTCTTGTGGCTGTCCTCCTTGGCAATCCGAATCTAATGGTATCCTGAAAACCCACCTGTAAAATAATATACCTCCTGGCCTCCCATATTGTCTAATACTTCATCTATGAATGGTGTAGGGAAGGGGTCATGTAAACATGCATTGTTCATCTTTCTGGGATCCACACATATCCTGATCTCACTTGTCTTCTTGTCTTGTACTACCATAGGGATGATCCACTCCGACTCCTCGACAGGTTTAATAATCCCTGCTTCCAGCATTCTGTCGAGCTCAATCTTCACTTTTTCCTTATATTTCGGGTTCAATCTATAGGGTCTTTTCTTGACTGGCTTCGCATTTGGTTTCAAAGGTATTCTCATTTCTCCCATGGGTCCTTTGATACCTTTCATATCAGTGAAATTGGTTGGAAATAAGTCCTGATACTCATGCAGTAATTCTGTAATTTTGTCAATGGTAGCAACATCCCAGTAATCTCCGACATTGGCAAGTTTCGGTGTCTCCTCTGTCCCAATATTAACTTTGTTTATCTTGATCGGTTGTCCAATGAATGGTAGTTCAACGCCTGGTCCTTCCACATCCCTGTGGCCTTCTGTCTCAGCAATGTTTACCTTCCTCAGATCATCATCTTTGTCGGCATTAATGTTGTAACATCCTTGTAATTTCTAGAATGGCGTAGTCCATTCGTCCTCTTCTTTCTCCAAAGGGAGGCTAGATGACTCTTTAAATACTTTCTTCCTCACAGTCTTTAATTCTTGATCTACTGAGGGTAATTCACTTTCAAATAAAAAGGTGGTTACAAAATTTTGAAGCATACCTTCCCAATCTGCGGTGATAAGGCACATCTCTACTTGAAGGTACAAGTTAATAGAAGTTGTGTCCAGTGTGTTAATGAATCTATGTACCCATTGTTCTTGAGGAATGTCACTCCAAGCCTCTTCACAACTTCATACATGGTCCTTTGGGAAACTTTGACCTGTGTACCTCACTTCACAGCTTCCTACTTGTGCTGAACATCGCGCTGTCATCAAGGTTCAACATTGTGTCCAGTCTGTGATATTGCTTTTATGTGTTCCCCACCATCTTGTTGGTGTAGCTTTCATAGCCTCATCCATAGCCAACAACCTCTGTTGTGCTGGTACAATTGTTTCAAAGTCCATCAATAAGGATTCTAAAGGATTCATACCATCAAAGGTAGGTAATTTACTTGTTGTGGTACCAATACAACAAACTTCTCTGGTCAGGCAAGCACATATCCTTGTGGATACTTCATACATCTAGTTCTGCCAGTTCTCTAGTGCTTCTTCTGAATCTGACAAACACACGCTGTCACTTCACCAGCTTATATTACCATCGGCAGTAGGGTTAATGTAATACTGCTGTCTGGTTGTTAATTTGTAGATGTTTTCCAGCTCATATGCATAGTCTTCTTCTCTGATGGGCTCTGTATACCATGGACCTTCATCTGGATCTAAGGGTGCAATGACCCTAAGGCCATCTCCTTCAAATTTCATGTGTCTTTTCTTTAAATCGACCACAGTTGAATTGTTGAAGGCCCAATCAATTCCTAGTAATGTAGGGTAAGGGCAGCTATCATCAACAATTTCAATTACCTCGAAGTTTTCAAAGGTCCTAACTCCATCGATGTCCATGGGGACATGCTCCAATTATCCAAATTGGATGACAACTTGCTGATTATCCATGCGAAGCCTGATAGGGGAATATATCAGCTTAGGTTTTCCCATCAGTGCCCAAGTTTTCTTCGTCATGACATTGACCTCTGACCCTAAGTTGAGGACCACATAGTCTATATCATACTCTCCTATTTGAGCATTCAAATGTAATTCTTTTTTTTTTCTTCTCTTCTTAGCAATCTGGTGTACTGCCCTGTTGAACAAGGGGTCTATCTTTCCTAGCTCATACTACCTGATTAGGTTTTGTAACTCTTGTATAGCTTTCTCATCCTGAAATAGTTTAAGACAAGTGTACAAAAAGTTGATGAGCATACTTCCCTCTTTTCCTTCTTTATGTGCAGCCGATTGATCAAATGCCTGAGGAATTCTGTACTCTTTTACTTCTGGTTGTGCTTTAGATGAAGATCCTTGGTTCCTCTTGAACTCTTGTCTTGCTTCCTCAAAGATTCATCTTTCTTTCTTCACATCAAAATCCCGAGTCTTCTCCTCAGATTTCCTGATACCCGACTCTTCTGTGATCTTTCTTTGGGTTGTTCTATCCTCTCCTGTAGCAACGCCTCCTCGGGTAATGACATCGACTCTAGGTTCGGTTCCGCAAGGTTCAACATATATCAGTTGTACTTGTGGGTTCTGCTGGGGTCCCCGTCTTTCCTGAAGCTTAGTCAGTAACACAGGGCCATCTTCTATGATGTGCTTGAAAGAGTTACAATAACTGCAGTTTGTGCAAGGGTTCTTACAATCCCTTGCTAAGTGTCCTGGCTACACGCAATTATAACAGATTATTTTTCCTCATCCTCTATATCCATCACGAGGAGTGAAGTTTCCTCTCCCTGGAGAGTTGTACTGCGAAGTATTTCCTTCTTGCTGTACTTTGCCCTGAATCTTGTATATGTCTCTCGACCTCTCATGCATGAGATCGTAAGCTCTAAAATCTCGATCATCATGCCCTACTGATTTACAGAATGTGCAATACAAGTTAGTGGGTGTCTAAACATACTTCTACATGTAATAACACTCGCATGGACGATGCCTATTTCTGCACACATCACACCAAGGCAGGTTAACTTGATTCAAAGGGCTCAATGCTCTTGAGGCCAAATACTCATGGAATAAAGGACAATGTTCCTTATCATGACCTTATGATCTAAATCTCACACACCAGACATCTTCCATTTTGTATTTTCCCTTATCTTTCTTCATATCCTCAACCTGTAAGGACAAACTGGTTAGCTGACTCAAGATCTGGCTCATGCCTGAGCTCGATTCTCCCATAGGTGCCGATTCAAGCTTCATAGAGATTTCCAAAGATTCTGCCTGCGATGTAATCTTCTGCTACATCAGAGGGACTCTAATGTGTGGTAACAACACAATGATGAACCATTCTTTGTTCTGTCCATCAAGGATCTGAAAAGTTAATCGGCCTGTCAGGGTCCTGAATCTCTAGTTGAACTCCCAAACAGGTTCTGCTACCTTTTGTTTGATCTCCTTTAGATCTGTATGCATTGTGACTCCGACTTAGGTTTCTTAAAATCTGCAATCAACACATTCTTGATCTCGTTCAGTGGCTTAGGCTGTGCCAGTCCTTGGATGATCTTCATGTATGATCTGAAAATAGAAGGCTGACTTGTTATGCTATGCAAGCACCCCTACTTCATTAAAATAAACTTTACAGGACCTTGCTTCATGTGTATAAATATGCAAAATAAACTTATGTGTTAAGTTTTATGCTTCTTCTTGTAAATGCTTATGTGTGAGCAAATGTACTTTAGATGGTTAAATATGTACTTCAAATAAATACACAGTAACAATACTTGCAGCAAACAAACCATCAAACTCATAACAATCACAACGTGATAAAGGAGTTCACCCCCCTACGGGCTACATCTCCTTGAGCCTCCATAATGGACTTGGCTCTCTAAGATTAATTAGTCAAAAGTTCTTTTACAAGCTGCTGCTCAACTCCAATGGAAAAACAAACTGTACCATTGAGATCAGAACACATAAAAACCCCAAAAATGACTAATAGAACTCTG
>JZKD02S0187272.1:168403-215110 GCA_000966675.3 Picea glauca
TGGTGGGGGGGGGGGAGTCCAGAATGCTATTTAAATATCGCGCACAGATCTACGGTTGAGAAGAAAGTGCGCAAATCAACGGCTCATGGTGTTTTTGGGACCCCCCGATCGATCTATCTTTAACGGAGGGGGGGGGTCTATAATGGAATATTACTTGGTGGGCCCTTTTCCTCTACGTGGTATAAATTCATTGGTTCAGATCTCCACCACCTATCATTTATGACATGCCCCGTCACCCCATGATATCATCATCCACGTTTTTCCTAGAGGTCATGTCTCATTACTCTGTCAGTCCCTTTCCCCTTGTCCGCCCTTTACAAGTCCTCTCACCAAGGTCACTCCCCAATCAGCTCCCGCCACGTTGCCTAGTCGTATTTGTCATTCATTATTACCTGCCATCTCACGCTCCAAATGATCCGTTGGCAATTTATTACTAGCTAACTTATCCATTATCTTGTTGACCTATCCCCCGCACCCAACGAATATCCGTTCACTCAAAACCACTGTCTCCCTTCTTTCTTCCATTGTTTACTGTGTCGTCTCACCAGAAAATACCTTTCCCGTCGTACCAAAGCATTTTTCCCTGTTTTCTCTCCGTTTCAGTCAAACATCCCAAGCCACCATCATCCCCACTAACGACTGTTTGATTTGCAGGTATTTTTACAGCGATGGCACCAAAATCAAAGAGGACAGAAGCTGAGGAAAATCCTTTCCTCCCGCCGCCTGTCGACCTCGATAGGATCCCCTTGGAAGACAAAGACCATTTAATCATAGCCACCAGATGTGAATTTGACTTCGCGGACTTGCATTCATGGCTTAAAGAGGTTTTCCTTAACTAGAGCTTCGAAATTGGGCTCTCAGAGTCAAATTTTCCCCTGTATCTTTTCCCCCAGATTCACCACTTTCCCGAATTCACCCTCAAATGCCAGACCCATATATCCCTGAACAAAGAGACATTATGTCTTCATCCAGAGAAATTCTTTTCCTCATCACACCAGAAACCATTGACCAAATGATGCAGATACCCAGAGCTGAATCCGCCTCACCTTTCAACCTTGAAATCATCACGGAGCTCTACCAGAAGCTTTCTTTTCCCCAAAGAGCTTAGATTTTTGAGCTTTTCCTCCCACAATCTGCTCAGCTCCCCACTACAAACCCCCCTTATCCTTCCTCCCTGTTCTCAGTAAAGGGAAACCAGGTCATCACGTCACTATGTGCCTTGCTTGGATATTTTTCAGATCAATGGGTGGATGAACCCATCTTGGGATTTCTGTCCATTTTTTCCACCGATGAGAGACCCACTACTTAGTTCGACTACAGTACATTCCTGGCGGACAACATTCATGAAAAATTCATTAACTTCGCCACAGAAGGCATGTTCTGGTATTCTTCAATACTAGCTTACCTATTCGTTTTCTTTCAAGCGGACAAATTTTCCTTTTCAATGCAAAAGATGGATAAAGATGGGAGACCACAGGTAGTGACAGCGTGGACTTAGCTGCTCAGACATAACTCTATAGAATTCAGTTTCAAGTAGTTTCCTAAATTTTTGTATCTTGTTAAGTTAGTTAGCTAAATTTAGATTAGCCATGTCCTGATCTTTAATGAAAGGATCATATGTAATTTTTGGTTATAAATACTTCACACTTTGAAGTATTGAGGGTTGATATTTACGCCCTGCAAGCTATAAGACTGTAATTTTTTTCAAGAGATCTTCCATTAATACAAATAGACGTTTTCACAGGATTCTCGTGTGTTATTCACTGGTGATGTTTCCTTTTCTATGTTGAATGTTTTCTTGCTCAGTTGTCATATTGTTTTCTAATCTAAATCTTTTAAAAGTAATGTATGTTGCAGGATTTATCCTTGTATACCCTGTTTCAGACTTTGAATGATTTTAATGTTTATCTTTTGATATTACAGTGAAGAAATTCGTAAATGCTTCTTTACTTTAATTGATATTCTCATCTTTTTCTGCTTTTCATCATTTTACTACTAAAAGAATCCAACGAGTGCATTATCCTGCCCTGTGAAAAGAATCTTTTGTTTCTGGTTTAGATTTTCATCTCTATAACATAGACCCCATATCCCAATGGATGCGTAAATCCCTTTCAACCAACTCAACAAAAACAACAAACCTTTTCAATCTTATTTATTTAACTAACCTAATATCTTAAGTTCAAAACATATCTAAATCATACAAAGAGATCCCTCTCTGAAGCTGGTAGGGCTAGATTCTAGTTTCGAAGTGGTTGGATAAAGCCTCTCATAGATTTCTTCTTTCCTAACAACCTCTAGGAATTTACAGAGCATTAACATAGTGGCGACCATACTGGGGATGAACTTTTCAACCCCACGTTTTCTTTCCCTTAGAAGAAAGCTTTGTTTCTAAACAAATCATAAATCTGAAAAGGCAATAATGTTTAGAGGTTGTTAAAGCTTGTAAATATTATTTTTCGGACTCATACAACTACATATATATAAAATTAAAAAAGAAATCTGGCTCCTAAAAGGACTTATACTCGATCCCACCCCGACCTAGAACCTGCAATAGCAACTGATAATCTAGAACAATTACTCAGAAAGAAGACTGTCTTAGAAGTTTCAGGAAGTCATAGTCCCCTTCAGAGGTCCCCTTCCCTTCCAGAGGAACTTGTTACCCTTCAAGATCTTAAATTTGACACCATTTTTGAACAAAGCCTGTTTATAACAAAATCTGACAGCTTTGTGACTGAAATCGTTTTAGATCCAAAAACCTTGCAACCCCGGACCCCTGAAATACTATCTCCCACTGCGAACCCTCAAACCACTCACTCCGTGTCAGCAAGCCCCTCCTCCTCCTCATCTTTTTTCACTACCACACCTCTCATCTTGGTTGTTGTCCCACCCCCTCCACCTATCATGGCAGCCAGATATGATCCCTTGGTGTTGGCCGCACCTCTACATGCTATGCCATAGGATTATCAAACGAGACTTCCATAGTTCGATGGAATAGGGCCCTTGAGTGCACAACAACACGTTGATAAAATGAATGACTATTTTGATTTGCAAGAAGTAGATGAGGTTGACGTTCAAATGAGATTGTTTGCGCAGAGTTTGACCGGTGACATTAAAAAATGGTACAAGCGTTTACGTGCTGCCTTAGTGCTCTACCTTACAACCTTTCAAATAAGTTTTCTATACAGATGGGAGGTAAAGAAAGATCCTCTCCAAATCTTTTTAGAATACGAAAACATCAGAATGAATCAAGGTGAGACCGTTCAAGATTACTGCACCCGCTTCAATAATCTGTACAATGCAATTCCAGCCGATATTAAACCCCCATAAGGTTTAGCACTGATAAAATTCCCTGACGGTTTCGACACTGATATGTCATATCAGTTAAGGGAAAGAAACTCCACCACCCTAGAAGATATGCAGAAAAGCACAATAAGTGTGGAGGCCAACTTGTTGGATAAAAGGGCGCGGTAGATGACCGAAAGGAGAGTCGCGATTAAAGAAGAACCTTCCACATCTTTTTTTGATGCCAAATTGGATTCCATAGCTAGAGAAATGGAAAGGATGATGGAGAGACTCACTGTATCTGAAAGAAACCCTCCTAGAGAAAACCAACCATCTCCTCAAATTCAGAATCCTAACTTCAGAAGAAACCCTCCCCAAATCTGGCAGAGAGATCCTAGGGATCAAATAGAACAGAGGGGTCATGATCAACAGATCAAACTGCCCCTACAGGAAAATTATGTCGATGAAGGAGAAGAAGTAATTGAAGAACTATAGGATACTCACATAAACCTCATGGGTATTCACGATAACGAAGCTATTTTCCTCACCCAGGAAGAGCAATAAATTTTTCTTCTCTCTCAAACAAAGGTAAGTGAAGAAGCTGAAGATACCGAACAACAAGCATTTGAAAATGCTATTATGGAGGTACACCGGTAGTACAATTTGCGAAGTAAAAAGACAGATGAAATTTCCCCAAAAAAGGTAATCGAAATGAATAAGATAGTCGAAACCAAGAGAGCCCTTGAGCCTTCTACCGAGAAGATCCTTGAGAAAAGTAATGAGGAAGTTCCAACAAAAAGAAACCTTACTATTCTAAAAATATCATTGCAGACTGAGGTTTCATTGATCAATTCACCAAATACTTCCGCCCAGAAGACTATGGTGGACAAATTAGAATTGCAGAGCCAAAGCAGAGCACCTACTCCTTTCAGCCTCGAAGGGGAATTAGCCAAAGTGAAAATTCCCATTCCCCTTTCCGAGCTGATGAGTAAGGACGCTTACCAATCGCAGGTGATCAAATCACTGAGCATTGAACCTGATATAGGCACGAAGGCCTTAACTGTTGGATCGATGAATCATTCAGACACTGTAAATCTTACCAATGATCAACTTGAACTCTTGTTTGGCCCTGAAGTTGATGGTCAAATCGACAATGGCGCTGTTTCTCCTTTTTACATCAGCCTTAATATACACGACCTGATTATGCATAATGCTATGTTAGATTCAGGTGCTTCCCACAACCTGATGCCTAAAGCAGTGATGGAAAAACTGGGACTTGAGGTCACCAGACCTTATAAGGACTTACACTCTTTTGACTCCAACAAAGTCAGATGTATCAGATTGATCAAGGACTTATGTATCACTCTAGTTCAGATTCCAACAAAAAGCATGGTTATGGATGTTGTGGTCGTAGACATTCCCCCGAAATATGGTATGTTGTTGTCCAGGTCTTGGGGGGCCAAATTGAAAGGTAATTTGCAGTTGGATATGTCATATGCCACCATCCCAGTGTTTGGGCAACAGAGAAGACTATACAGAGAGACGTTGATGAAGTATATGGTCAGTAGCAAGAAAAGCCACATAACTATTCCCTGTACTCTGCACATTTTGACCTAGATTCCTTCATCCTATATAATGACGGCAATACAGGAGAACAAATCGTTCAGCTGAAAGAAGATACATTTGATCCGAACGAAAGCCAAGAAATCACTGAGGCAGAAAGAAAGAAAAATGTGATAAGTGAAGAATTGCTAGTAGATTTATGGAACATGGACTTTGATGGAGCTGTAAGCAAAGAAGGAGTTGGAGCAGGAGTTTGGTTGCACAATCACAAATCCAGGTATTCGGAAAACCATTCTTACAAATTAAATTTTCAATGCACTAACAATATTGCCGAGTATGAAGCTTTGATGCTCGGTCTGAAACTTCTAAAGAAAGTTGGTGCCAAACAAATCATGGTAAGAGGAGATTCCGAGTTAATTATCAAGAAAATCAAAGGTGAGTATGCAACAAAACACCCCCGTCTCAGAGCTTACAGGAATGTTGTTTTGGATGCCCTTAAATGTTTCACTGAAGTTGATTTACAGGTTATGCCCAGGGGACATAATATTTTAGCAGATGGGTTAGCTATGTCAACAGCTATGTGTGAGATACCTTTTCGTCCCACTCGTCCCTACACGGTGGAGGTGAAGTGAAGATCAACTGTCCTCGATAACATCAGATACTGGCAGGTATTTGGGAACGATGACCAAATTGAAGATTTTATACAATATAAAAATGATTTCAAGTGTACAAACATAGACCTAGAAAACGAGGATGAAAATGTAAATAGATCTGATTTTGGAAATGATAGTGCGAATAAGATAGATTCAGGAGAGTTAGGTGAAGATGAGTTAGAATCTGATGTTTTGCATTTAAAAGGTAATGTTTTACCTAGGGTTTTAGTTCCTTTAGAAGACCTTTTTGATTTTAATGATGTAGCTAAAAAACCAAAAATTGAAGCTAGTGGTAAAGAGGTTGAAGACGTTAACATAGGAACATAAGAGAAGCTCAGGATAGTAAAACTTTCTAAATCCTTACCTCCTGAGTAGAAACTCAAATACATCGAAATTTTCAATGAATATGCGGACGTGTTTGCTTGGGGTTAGGAAGATTTAAAATATTATGACACAAGCATCATACAACATAGGATCCCGATAAAAGAAGACCAAAAACCTTTCAGACAGAAGCTTAGGAGAATCAATCCCAAGTTACTTCCCCTGATAGAAAAAGAAATCAAAAATATGTATGATGCTAAAATCATAGTTCCCTTACGATTTTCCAAATGGGTTTCAAATCTAGTCCCAACCCGAAAGAAGTCTGGGGAAATCAGGCTTTGCATTGATTTCTGAAACCTGAACAAAGTTTCTCTAAAGGACAACTACCCATTGCCAAATATGGACCACATATTACAAAAGGTAGGTGGATCCAGCCGAATCTCCTTACTAGATGGTTTCTCAGGCTATAACCAGGTTCTCGTTCACCCAGATGACCAAGAGAAAACAACCTTCACAACACCTTAGGGCTCCTTCATATACGTGAAAATTCCTTTCGGGTTGATGAACACTGGGGCCACTTTCCAAAGAGCGATGGACATCGATTTTGTGGAAGAACTTGGCAAATTTATTTTCGTTTATCTGGACGATGTAACTGTGTTTTCCCAATCCGATGACGAGCACTTAAGACATCTTAGACGAGTATTTGAGAAATGCAGGAAATTTTGGATTTCTCCGAATCCTAAGAAAATCCTTTTCAAACTAGTGGAAGGTAAACTGTTGGGGCACATAATCTCTAAGGATGGAATTAGAGGACCTGCCGCCCTCCATGGCAAAGATAGAGGACCTGCTGCCCTCCATGCAAAACCATGTTGTGGGAACGGTAACGAGTCACTGGGCTTACGCCCTCAAAAAATATATACATATCAGTGCTTGTGGCACATAAAAAGTCTAAAAGTATGTCCAGGGCCTATGGGCCCTGTTATAATCATGTACAGCTTGGGCTAAATGCCTAAACAATCGGACCCATGTCCGAGGTGCCCTGGGATGGGAAAAGTATTCTTTTATTAATCTCAAGATGAATCAACTTACAATAATGATAGAGACCGGCCACCGCTCCTTGATCCTGATCCTGGGCTCCTCCTCTTCTTTTGTCCTCCAACTGCTTTGCGTTAATTATCCTTAGGCTTGAGGAAAGGCTAAAGGGTTGGGACAAATTGGCTTGGCAAATGGGCAAAGTTTCTTCGCTATAATTTTCCTCCTCCAAATAATACCCCTACCCCTCCTTTTATAGGCTAGAAGGAGCTAGGGTTTTGGATGAACTCTCGGCCATGCATGGATGGGAGTTTCAGTTAACTGACCCATAGCTTTTTGTCCCGTCGACAACTTTCATGTTTTTGTGATTTGTTAGGTAAACGCGGGTTGTAGAAGGCCTGCCAGTGTTCAAACGCGTGCAGTAGTGGGTTAGGGCGCGTTTGCCTTTACCTAAGAGGATTTTTGAAGAGGTTGTTCAGTAGATGTCTTGGCAATGAGAGAATATGAGTTGGCCTGATGCTAGGTAAGCATGTGTGGTGCAATTTAGGGTTATAACAGATGCCCCCTAATGTGTGAGGTCAGAAGAGCATTTGATGGCCAAAATACATTACCAATCTTTTACCAATCTGTATTGATACGCTGAATGAGGAAGCCCAAGAATCAGGAATCAGGGAGCAGTGGCCGATCTCTATCATTATTGTAAGTTGATTCATCTTGAGATTAATAAAAGAATACTTTTCCCGTCCCAATGCATGAGTTATATGTGATTTATGTAATTTATGCTTAATTTCTAACCCTCAAGTAGAAAAATAGCATGCATGCGTAGTGTTTTGTCTTGATTGCAGGTTAACTTTGGAAGGAGACGCACGAGCAAGCGTCCAAGAGCGCAACAGAGGATCTACACCAAACATCAGTAAAAAGGTTAGTAGTTCCTTTTCATGTATGTGTCTTGAAAGAGGGGTTTAAGTTTTGGGTGGTAGGTTAAACGATCATTTCTTTAAGGTCAAAAATCTGCATGCAAGTCTAGCCCTAGCTTGTTAGTCCATAGGGTATTATTTCCCAACAACAGTCTTTCATTGGAAAAATAAACTTTCTGAGAAGATTCATACCCAACCTGGCCGAGCTTCTCAGGAACATCACAAACATGTTAAAAAAGAACACAAAAATAAAATGGGACACTGAGTCCAAGCAGTCTTTTGAACAAGTCAAACGTGCACTCACACAGGCTCCAGTCTTGATCAGTCCTGACTTCACCAAAGATTTTTATCTTTTTTCTTTTGCTTCTGAACATACCATTGCAGTAGTATTACTACAGAAAAATAGTGAAGGGTATGAACAACCCATAGCCTTTTTCAGTAAATCTTTAAGAGATGTTGCTTTGAATTATAAAATAATGGAGAAACAAGCTTTTACCCTGGTGAAAGCCATAAAAGATTTTAGAGTATATATTCTCCATTCCCATACCATCACATATGTTCCGAACACGGTAGTAAAAGACATTTTAACTCAGGACAATCCAGATGGCAGAAGAGGAAAATGGATTGCTATCATTCTGGAGTATGACATAGAGATTAAGCCTACTAAATTGATTAAAGGTCAAGGTCTAACAAAGTTAATGGCTGAATCCAATTTCCATGCTCTTGATATTAATTTCTTAGCTGCAGTAGATGAACAGGGAGAGTAGGCGACTCCAAGTGTGAAAGAGGTATTTTTGAACTCTCCATGGTATGAAGACCTGATATTTGTTTTGCATAACTTACAAGCTCCCCCTGGTCTGACCAAAACTAAAGCTAGGTTTTTGAAATTGAAAGCATTAAAATTTTGCATTCTAGAAGGCAATCTATATTGGAAGGATCCTGGAGATATTTTGTTGAATTGTCTATTAAAAGATGAAGCTGACAGAGTATTGCAGGATTTTCATGCAGGAGACTGTGGTGGTCATCTAAGCTGAAAGACCACAACTAATAAAATTCTCAGAGCTGGGTTTTATTGGCCTACGCTGTTCACTGATGTGCATCAGAAAGTGACCTCGTGTCAGGTTTTCGAGGGCAAAAAGAAGCTCATTCCTTTTCCCCTGAAACCAATCTCCGTGGAAGCTCCTTTCCAGCAATGAGGATTAGACTTTATCGGAGAAATACATCCTCCCTCTTCGGGCTAGCACAGGTGGATTCTCACTGCTACAGACTATTTCACAAAATGGATTGAAGCTGTACCAAGCAGGCAAGCTAATGATTCTGTCATTATTAAATTTCTTGAAAATAATATCTTGTCTCGTTTTGGATGTCCTAGAAAGATTATAACTGACAATGCAGCTTCTTTCTGATCTAAGAAGCTCATAGACTTTTGCAACTAGTACCATATTGGTTTGGGTCATTCCAAAGCTTATTACCCTCAGGGAAATGGGCTGGCGGAGTCATCAAATAAGACCCCGGTGAACATTATTAAAGAAAACAAAAAATCATGGCATAACAAGTTGGTTTTCGCACTATGGGCTAATAGACTGACTACCAAGAGGTCAATTGGTATGTCACCATATCAACTGGTCTATGGAACTGAAGCAGTTTTTCCCACTTCCTTAGGAGTTCCTGTCATGAAATTGCTACAAGAGATGTAAGCCAAGCCGAATGACTCCCAAAGAAGGATAAACTAGATGATCCAATTACAGCAGTCTAGAGAAGAAGTATACAACAAAACTCAGGTTGTCCAAGAAAGCATTAAAAAGATCTTTGACAAAATAACTAAAGAGGATGAATTTGAGCTAGGTGACTTGGTTCTGAGATGGGATGCCCAAAATGAAGAGAAGGGGAAGCATGGAAAATTCGACAGTCTATGGAAGGGACCTTACATGATTCAAGCATTCAGAGGAAATAATGCCTTCTTACTCAACAACAGTGATGGGACAAATCTGCCAGGAGGACCTGTAAATGGTAGAATGCTGAAGCACTATTCACCTCCGCAGTAGGGACCTGCAGTCACACTTTTCCATTGTACAAACCATTTTCATTTTGTTTACAAGTTTTTGAGTGAAATAAATCCGATCAGATGGTTGAAGCTCGCAGAGAAGGCCCTAAGCTACTGAACAATGTCTTCCAATTTTCAAAAATAAAACCAATCAAGCAACAAAGGCAACTATGGAAAAAGTTTCAGAACATAAGGAATCGGGATTCTTGGCACTTCATAAGTAGAGTACCATCCCCAGGTGGAGCCGCTGTTATAACCCTATAATTTATAGGATCAACTGGTGACTAAAATGTTATCCCTTTAAGTGTTTTTGTTTGTCAAATGATTTTTCATTCTGCAAATAATTTAAGGAAAAAGAAGAGAAAAAGAAAAGAAAAAAGAAAAAGAAAAAAGAAAGAAAGAAAAAGAATAAAAGAGGGCATAAAAGAAATTCAATAGAGCCCCATGCAATAACAATGACTTGGTCCATACCTTTCAAGCATGGCCAAGTTCTTTTAAATTGATGTTGATAGGAGTAGTGAATAAGCTTGGCTAAACTGTTCAATCTTAGCCAAGTAATTTAGGTTAGTTAGTGAATAAATCTGACTAGACTGCCTAATCTTGGTCAGATAGCCCTAGGATAGAGTAATTTCTTAGTCCAACAGTTTAATCTGGGCTAATTGTCATAGGTAATTAGGTTAGAGCATAGGGTAGTTTGCTTTATTTCAATAAAACAAGTATGATGATTGATGTTGAACCATACCTTTGATGTTTGAAGTTTTGATGTCTAACCCCTTGGTGATTAAAACACGGAAAATCTTGGGAAAACCCACGATTGCGCTTATCCTAAGTTTTCAGAACACATACGCCATCACGCTCACAATTAGGCACAGAACAAGTATGAACAACTCAGAGGTTCACGCCCAGATCTACGGTTGACAAATATTTCCGGACCCCCCCGATCGTTCTACCTTTAACGGTGGGGGGGGGGAGGGGGTCCAGAATCGAAGATAACATATGCGCACATCTGGACGGATCAGGTTTCAGCGCCTAGATCCACGGCTTAGATTGGATTCCGGACCCCCCCGTCCATTCTGCCTTTAATGGTGTGGGGGGGGGGGTCCGGAATGCTATTTAAATATCGCGCACAGATCTGCAGTTGAGAAGAAAGAGCGTAAATCAATGGCTCATGGTGTTTTTTGGACCCCCCTGACCGATCTATCTTTAACGAAGGGGGGGGGGGTCCGGAATGGAATATTCCCTAGTGGGCCCTTTTCCTCTACGTGGTATAAATTCATTGGTTCAAATCTCCACCGCCTATCATTTCTAACATGCCCCATCACCCCATGACATCATCATCCACGTTTTTCCTAGAGGTCACGTCTCATTACTCTGTCAGTCCCTTTCCCCTTGTCCACCCTTTACAAGTCCTCTCACTAAGGTCACTCCCCAATTAGCCCCCGCCACGTTGCCTGGTCGTATTCATCATTCATTATTACCTGCCATCCCACACTCCAAATGATCCGTTGGAAATTTATTACTGGCTAACTTATCTGTTAGCCTACTAACCTATCCCCCATGCCCAATGGATATCCGTTCACTCAAAACCACCGTCTCCCTTATTTCTTCCATTGCTTACTGTGTCATCTCACCAGAAAATACCTTTCCTGTCGCACTAGAGCATTTTTCCCCATTTTCTCTCCATTTCAGTCAAACATCCCAAGCCACCATCATCCCCACTAACGATTGTTTGATTTGCAGGTATTTTGACAGCGATGGCACCAAAATCAAAGAGGACAGAAGTTGAGGAAAATCCTTTCCTCTCCCCGCTTGTCGACCTTGACAGGATCCCCCTGGTGGACAAAGACCATTTAATCATAGACACCAGATGCGAATTCGACTTTGCGGACTTGAAGTCATGGCTCAAAGAGGTTTTCCTTGACCAGAGCGACAAAATTGGGCTCTCGGAGTCAAATCTTCCCCTGTATCTTTTCCCCCAGATTCACCAATTTCCTGAATTCGCCCTCAAATGCCAGGCCCATTATATCCCTGAACAAAGAGCCATTATGTCTTCGTCCGGAGAAATTCTTTTCCTCATCACACCAGAAACCATTGACCAAATGATGTAGATACCCAGAGCTGAATCCGCCTCACCTTTCAACCTTGAAATCATCACGGAGCTCTACCAGAAGTTGTCTTTTCCCTAAAGAGCTCAGATTTTTGAGATTTTCCTCCCACAATCCACTCACATCCCCACTACAAACCCCCCTTATCCTTCCTCCCTGTTCTCAGTAAAGGGAAACCAGGTCATCACGTCACTATGTGCCTTGCTTGGATATTTTTCGGATCAATGGGTGGATGAACCCATCTTGGGATTTTTGTCCATTTTTTCCACCGATGAGAGACCCACTACTCAGTTCGACTATAGTATGTTCTTGGTGGAGAACATTCACAAACGATTCATTAACTTCACCACAGAAGGCATGTTCCAGTATTCTTCAATACTATCTTACCTGTTCATTTTCTTTCAAGCGGAAAATTTTTCCTTTTCAATGCAAAAGATGGATAAAGATGGGAGACCACAGGCAGTGACAGCATGGACTTCGCCGCTTAGACATAACTCTACATAATTCAGTTTCAAGTAGTTTCCTAAATTTTTGTATCTTGTTAAGTTAGTTAGCTAAATTTAGACGTCCTGATCTTTAATGACAGGATCGTATGTAATTTTTGGTTATAAATACTTCACACTTTGAAGTATTGAGGGTTGATCTTTACGCCCTGCAAGCTACAAGACTGTAATCTTTTTCAAGAGATCTTCCATTAATATAAAGATATGTTTTCACAGGATTATCGCGTGTTATTCATTAGTGATATTTACTTTTCTATGTTGAATGTTTTCTTGCTCAGTTGTCATATTGTTTTCTAATCTAAATCTTTTAAAAGTAATGTACGTTGCAGGATTTATCCTTGTATACTCTATTTCAGACTTTGAAAGATTTTAATGTTTATCTTCTGATATTACAGTGAAGAAACTCTTAAATGCTTCTTTACTTTAATTGATATTCTCATCTTTTTCTTCTTTTCATCATTTTACTGCTAAAAGAATCCAACGAGTGCATTATCCTGCCCTGTGAAAAGAATCTTTTGTTTCTGGTTTAGATTTTCATCTCTATAACACAGACCCCATAGCCCAATGGATGTGTAAAGCCCTTTCAGCCAACTCAACAAAAACAACAAACCTTTTCAATCTTATTTATTTAACTAGCCTAATATCTTAAGTTCAAAACATATCTAAATCATACAGAGAGATCCCTCTCTGAAGCTGGTAGGGCTAGATTCCAGTTTCGAGGTGGTTGGATAAAGTTACCTCTTGTAGATTTCTTCTTTCCTAACAACCTCTATGAATTTATAGAGCGTTAACAGTATGGAAAATTGCCTTCAATTCAAAAGAAGGTCTTTTGAATGGGTGGCCATGCCCTTTGGTTTGACGAATTCTCCAACAACTTTCATGAGGTTGATGGACGATATCCTGCAACCTTTCACTAATTATTTTGTGGTGGTGTATCTAGATGACATCCTCATGTACAACAAGACTTGGGTAGAACACTTGCAGCATATTCAGCAGGTTTTGCACACTCTGCGACAATGCAAGCTATATGCCAACTTGGAAAAATTCTCCTTTGGAATGGACAGGGTCTAGTACCTAGGCCACATTTTTGATGCGCATGATGTGCATGTTGACCCAACCAAGATCCAAGTCATATGTGACTACCCATCCCCAACCATGCTCACCGAGCTTCAGATATTCTTAGGCCTTGCCAATTTCTATCGCAGGATCATGTTGGGATTCTCCCATATTGGATGGGCCCTCAGTCAAATAACCAGAGGTGGCAGTAAGGAAATAATTGTGTGGGGTATGTCCAAATAAAAAGCGTTCGATGATCTAAAGAAACACTTGTGTTCAACACCAATGATCTCATTACTTGACTTGCAATAACCCTTTGAGATCGAGACATATGCTTCAGACTATGTTGTGGGCGTAGTCCTCACTTAGCACGGGCTCCCTGTGGCCTATCATAGTGAGGCACTATAATATGTCATACGTAAGTACCCTACTTACGAAAAATAAATATACTCCATTTTGAAATCCTGCCTCTAGTGGAAGCATTAGATTCTCAAGAAGGAGACAATCATCCACACTGATCATAATCCACTACAGTTCATGCAGACACAAGGAAAATTTTAGAATGACCGCCATCAGAAGTGGTCCACATATTTGAAACAGTTCCACCTCAACATCAAGTATAAAACACAAAGTACCAACTAAGTTGTTGATTTCCTCAACCGACCTCCATTCACGACACTCACCACAGTTTTAGACTCTTGTGGCCATGGGACCTATGGGTGCCCCCCACCTCTATGAGACAGATCTCGACTTTGCCAACACCTACTATATGTTGGGAGCCAACACAACTATCAATAATTTCCATATTCAGGACGTGTTTTTGTGCCATCTGGGCCATCTCTGCGTTCCATCAAGAGAGAAAGCAAAGATGATTTGGAAATCCCACTACAGTCGGGTGGTAAGACACTTAAGCATGGAAAAGACAGTGGCAGTGTCGTAGGGACATTTCCACTGGCCGAAACTTCGATAGGATGTCAGCAAGTATATCCGTTCCTGCACTGTCTGCTCTATTTCCAAACTAGCCATCAAGAAACAAGGCATGTACACTACTCTTCCTACTCCTAACAAGATCTGGGAATCCATCTCAATGGATTACATGTCGAGCCTCCCTTCCACTAGGTGGGGAAATGACTGTGTTTTAGTGCTTGTTGATCTCTTTTTCAAGATGACGATTTTGGCCACCTACAAGAAGAGAATCATAGCAGAGGAAACTAACAAGATTTTCTTTGAACAAGTGTGGGTACAATTTGGGATCCCACAAACCATTATCTCAGATAGGGTAAGTCGGTTCCTCAACACATTCTAGTCGAGCCTTTGGTCACTGTTGGACACCAAGCTCACCAAGTCCACTGCCTTCCACCCCCAAATGGATGGCCAAACTAAGCTCATCAACCAGATGGTCATGCACATCCTGCATATTTATAATTACAAGAACCCTTGCACCTAGGATGAGAGTCTTCCCTATGTTTAAATATACAACAGAGCCATACATAGCTCAACTAGCCACAACCCCTTTCAGGTGGGGTTGGGATTTCAACCATTGGGTCCCATGGATGTTTCACTACCCCTTGCAGACACCTAGGAAGAATTATCACATGCTCCAACTGCAGCTGACAAAGCCACCCAGTTCATTGAGTGGATCTAGCGCATCCACCAATAGGTTCAAGATATTTTACAGAATCCCAATACCAAGTACAAGTAGCACCATCATCAACACTGGGTGCTACACCAGTTTCGGTTGGGAGACAAAGTTTGGTTTCACCTGCAGAGAGAACACATTACATGGCCTCATAGAAAGCTTCATACACTCCATTATGGGCCTTAAACCATTACCAAGTCTATGGGTGACAATGCTTTTGAGCTCAACCTGCCCCCCTTCCCTGGCTTGCACCCAATGTTCAGTGTGGACCTCCTTCGGCCTTTTTTTCCACCATTATTGGACTCCTCAGAGATAGTAGAACAATTGACACCAATAGATCTTGACCCTGACTGCATGTAACATGAATTCACTGATCATATCATGGAAAAATAGGTCAAGGGAAATCACCAATAAATGATCTAGCTTTATCGGGTTGTCAAAACAGGGAAACTCTTGCACCAAGGCAAGTGGCTCACCTAGGGCCAAATTCAACAGAAATTTCCTCATCTAATGGGGGCACTCAAGGAAATGGAGAACATTATTTTCTAAGGAGGGAGGATTGTTCCAGGTGGATATCGATGGCCACCCACCTTTTCCAACTGGCTCAAAACATTTTTCTAGCAATTTTTGCAATTTACTATTTTTAGCAGTTTTTAACTTCTGGGGCCAATTTGAGGGCTTAAACAATGTTTTTTCATGATTGGGCACCTCAATTATAGTCGAAGGCTCTCATTTACCCACTAAATGAATATCCTATTCAATACCTTTCCAACGAGCTATCGTGCACCCTAAACAAAGATCATATGCAAACGTTACGACCCCGAGAAGTTAATGTAGTAACATACCCCAACGTGGCCCACATGAATTTTGGCGCTTCATCTTCTAGGGTTAGGTTTTTGGATGTCTAGGTTTTTGGAATTCATATTTATTGTAAAAATTCCTTTAGAGCCTCATTGTACTCATATTATTGCGAATGAGCGTAACCGTCACATCTCTTCTCAGAGATAGGCTGCCACCATTCTAGCAAGCTTGTTTTCAGTCAACATTTTACAGTTTTCAACATGTTTCTTATTTAATAGAAGTCAAGTTTTACTGTATCTTTTTTATTATTCACTGTGTCTCTATGTTAACATTATAAATATTTGGTTTCATTTCATTTCGCTCATAAATTTGGATCACTGAGCAACATATGGAAGAAAGGAAAGCAAGGGAAGCACTCACGACAAGGTGCTTTAGAGAGGCAAAAATTGCACCAATGCTTGAGAGCTCTACAAAATTGAAAATGGTAAAAATGATTTTTTACTGCTGGTATTGTTTTTTATTTAACCCTATTACAATGCGCTTGAGTGTTAGATGCACTGGTGCGTTCGTTGTTACCTAGCGCACCGACAAATATATTTTTAAAAATAACCTTGTCACGGTACGCTATTTTTTAGAGAAAATGGGTGCCCCAGTGCGTTTGTATTTAAGGAGAGCACCAATTTGTTTTTCAAAATGACCCTACCATGATGCGCCATGTTTTAAAGCACCGATGTATCAATATTTATATAGCGTACCGGGGTATTTTTTTTTAAATAACCCTACCACGATGCACCATTTTTAGAGCACTAGTGCATCATATTTAAGGAGTGCACTGAATTATATTTTTTTTGAAATAAACCTATAACGATACTCCATGTGTTAGAGCATTAGTGTGTCAGTATTTAAGTAATGCACCAACGTTTTTTTTTTTAAATAACCCTACCACAGTGCACGACGTGTTAGAGAACCGGTGCGTCGGTAGTATAAAATGCACTGGTGCGCTCTATATTTATAAAAGCATCGTGAAAAAACTTTTTCAAAAACCTCCAACCACTATCCTCCGCTAGTGTCATCTGTTATAAACATATTTTTGGGCTATTTTTGTAGGGGCTTCCGCAAAAACCTCCGCTAACTGATCTTTTCCTTGTAGTGTAAGTAGCTTAGCTTGGAAAGATTGAATCTTGCACTTTCCACTTGTTTCTTAAGAGGATGATTGCTGCTTTAGATATGCATGGACCAACGTACTCAGCTAGTATGCCTTCATAGGATGACACTTATTATGAAAATGTTCATTGTTATTCTATTCAATGGAATAGTCTTATGTCTGACTATGACTGATACGTGTAATAGATTTCCCACTCAGTTTGTTGATTTTATTACAAGTTGTGTGTATTCATGTGGAAGATTATATGTATTGTATCTCTATATATCCACCAAAAATTAGAAGAGTCATCTGTGGGGGCATGTCTGTGTGGAAATTCGATTAATTCTCTAGCGATATTACCATAGAATATATTGGAGAAACATGGCCATTCTGGGAAGGTCTATTGGAGGGGGATTGATCGCCTTTGCTATATGTCTGTTTATAGTGAGAAACAAATGAGATCTGTGACTATGGAGAAACCAGTCCTGATCACACAAACACAAACAAAATCTTCTATGTTCTCCCTTTCATATATATAATTTTATCATATTCAGAAAGGCGTGATGATGTCTCAGGATTGTTTTGAAATCCCCATATAGTGTATATCTTTTCCACATTGACAAAAGAAACAAGGAAGTTTCATGAAGATAATAAGCTACAAAGGGAGGGAGAAAAATTGGAGGAACAACGAGTAGTTATGCATGAATGCATGGAGGGAGTCCCAAGGGACGAAAGAACTCGATGGTGATAAAGGAATTAACATTGGTAGTGGTAATGGAAGGAAGCCTCTTTGTATTTGTTATTTTAATACAAAAGAACCATTTGAATAAATACACCATGAATCCTGATGTTGTGCTACTGAAGTAGAGGAGTGTGTGGTGATAACCAACTAGTGAACAAGAGTGCATAGAAAATCATAGATTTTATTGTGTTAGGGTTTATATTCAATACATGCATGTTGATACTGTAGCTTGAGTGATTATATATGATGTTTTTAGATGGTTTTAATGATGATAGTAGGTCGATGAAGTGCATGTAGTGGAATGCACCTATTATTGTCCATGAGTGAACTGCTTCCTACATTGAGTAGTGGTGCATGGCCAAAAAATGCACTAATGTTCACAATTTGCTTTTCTTTTCGGGCTATTGCATGGTGTAAAGTGATAATTTCACTCTAAGAAATACAAACCAAGATGTAGCTTTGAGTTGGATCCTATTATTTTACCATTATGCTCATAATTTTATAAAAAATCATTTCTAAATGGTGCAATGATGAGTGAGGTTGATTCAAATGTGATTAATGCACAAATCTAGACAATGGGCAATGTGGAAATGCATTTTGACAATTGCAAGTGGAATATTGGTTAAAACATACAAGCCAATAAATGGAATACATGAAAAATCATATGTAAATGGATATCATATCGAGAGGGAGGTCTATACAGATTGTTGGGACAACCAGCCTAGGCATTGGTACACGACAACATCGGTTCGTGTGAGATATGGCATTGAATATTTACACACTTACATTATAGGGATTTACTAGCATTGGATAGGATGGTCATGGGACTTACAGAGATTTAGGTAGAGCATGATGGCATTTGTAGGGGATGTGCACTTGGAGAGAATGCCAAGGGATCTTTTCCAAGAAGTGATAGAAGGTCCAAGGGGATCTTGGATCTAGTACATTCAGATGTATGTATACCTATGAAAGTTGCATATTTGGGCAGATTCCTATACTATGTGATATTCATTGATGATTTTCTCCTGAAAGAAATGGATATTCTTCATTAATACCAAGGATGAGGTCTTCATAATATTCCAGGAGTTCAATGCTTAGGTAGAGAACCTGACAGGGAAGAAGATCAAGGTGTAGAGGTAAGATAAATGGAGGAGAGTAGACTTCCAGGGACTTTAGTTATTTTTGCAAAGAGACATGGATCAAGAGGGAGTTGATTGTTCCTTACAACCCATACATATAACTGCATGGTATAGTTGGATATGGTCTGAGATATGACTTAGGTGGTGAAGTGAGGTTGCAGGGATATACTGTTTCTGACTAGGCAAGGAGTGCAGTGGATAGAAAGAGCACCTCGGGGTGCTGCTTCAACTTAGTATCAACTATGATATCATGGTTTAGAAGGAAGCACAATTATGTAGCACTCAGTATAGAAGAAGTGGAGTATATCGTAGTGAGTGTCACAATTCGTGAAGTAGTATGGCTTCAAAAAATTATTGTAGGTCTATTTTATCAAGGGCTAGAGACGGCCTTATTACACTGTGATAATCAAAGCCGTGACAATTTTTCAGAAAGTCTAATATTTCATGACAAGTCTAATCACATCGATATCAAGTACCACTACATCCGTGACATGGTATATAAGGTATCAATGAAGCTCCAATACATTTCTATAAAAGAGAAGGTTGTTGACATTCTCACTAATCCTTTACCCATGGTGAAGTTGGTATACTTCAAGGACAAGCTTGGAGTGGTTGAGAATGCCTCCCATGGTGAGAGGGAGTGTTAATGTTGCATCATCAAGGGGAAATATTTCTCACTAGGTCAAATTTATTGACAGGTCAAGAGTATTGACCAGGGGCCATGTAATCTGGCTAGGGATAATGGTCCAAGTAGCATCAAGGCCTAGAGATCTCCCTCAATGAGCAGTTACCTAAGCATATTTCCAAGGGATACTTGGATAAGTGGGTTGAGTAAGTTCCTTATAACATCGGGCATGTGGTTTACCATTCAATAACATGTGACAACATGTGGGGATGGTAATTTACCTAGGGTTTCTCCATTGTATTCTAATGCAGTTGAATCGTCAACGAGCACATGTGGTAGGACAACTCAACGCATGGGGATCATTTAGGAATTTGAAACGTTGGGAGTTACTACGAATATTTTGGAAGCTGATGATCATGAGTGATCTGGGAGTTTCACTCCTAGCCTTGAATGTAACGTAACTTAGGTATCAAATAGGTTTTTTGTTTCGAGTAGACGAGTAGTCGGGGGGAACCCTAAGGACCTTTGAGATAAATAGAGGTTTTGTATGCCCAAATGAGGCTGCTACGAGCTAGTAGGAAAATTATGAGTTTTTAGTTGTTGTTTTATCATAGCTGTAGCCATTTAATTTTGAATGAATATAACAGAGGACAATTGATCCAAATGCACAGTGTTGTTACTGTTTGCAATTCCCTGTTATTTTTATTTTCATGAATGAATCAGTTTTTGTTTTGAGTATCTGAAATTGTAAGATGTTAGTATTAGTTTCAATTGTTCTCTTCTGTAAGTTATGCAAGGAGTGCATACTGAATGCAAAGAGTGTGTGTAAGAGGGTCTTTTTTGACTAGAAGATCATAAGAGACAACGTGGAAATTTTGTATGCAGAGTGTGCATACTAAGCGTAAGGAGTGCCCATAGAGGCGAACTTGTTTCAAGTTTGAAAACTTAGGAGATCGAGCACAGACTGTGCCAGGAGGGCACCATAAATTCTTTTGAAAGATGCATAAGGGTCGAGTCCCTTAGAAATTGAGTAAGTTGAAAACTCAGGGAGAACCAGTGCAAGTTTGCACGTAGAGTGCAAGTGTGCGCCAGGGTGAAGTCAAAGTCCATTGATGAAAGCTTAGAATGGATAGCGCTTTCCAGAAGTGAAGACGAGGTCCAAGAGACAAACTCATAGGAGGAACAAAGGGAGAGGCCTTTGGATACTTAGAAATTCTTCTAAGTCAAAGGAAGTCAGAAGCTCAAGAGAGAGAGCGACAATGATCGTTGGATCACCGATTCAAAGGACCAACAACCGTCCGATAAAATCAAGGTGCGTGAGCCTTAGCATTTCGCACACACAAGAGAGGGGAATTGCAAAATTTTCTAAGTCTCGAAGTAATTTGGGATCGTCCGATCATCCGAAGTAAATATCAACCGTCCGATCATCTAAATAAAATCTCAAGCGTCAAATCGTCCGAAGTAGATCTGAACCGTCAAATCTGAAGAACATGTGGCACAAATCTGTGGATCCTGGATAAATACCCAAAGTAAACATCAATCGTCCAATCCATAGGGCAGGTGGCATAAATCCGTGGGCTCCAGGTAAAGACCCGAAGTAAATATCAACCACCCAATTCATGAGAATTAGATCTAAATCGTTGGTTTGGAAGAGGCAGATCTCAGTCGTCAGTCCAGAAGCACTGTCAAGATCATAATATCGATGGTCTTGCTCGATTGCAGGGCCAACAAGTGCCCGGACATTAAAATTTTGAGGGCCGGCCGCAATCGAAACCACGGTATCGGTGAAGAGGTACGTGGAAATTAGAGGTAAATTTCGGGGAGAAAAGCGGTTGATCCCAAACCACTCTTGGACGCACCCATAATTGTTCACTTACGCAAGGATGTAGCCCGAGGTCACATGCGACAGGGGGATAACGAGAAGAGAGCTCGTGCCTGAAACCTGAGAGTTTAGTCATGTGAAGAAGGAGGTCACGGGTGCCATAGAACTTGCAACAGAGGACCGAAAGGACCTTTGGTAGTTCGTAAGTGAGACCATCAAGGTCTGAGAGAGCCAATTCGGCTCAGAGTTGAATATCCTTGAATGAGAGGTTGTGTAACCCTTAGGAGAGAAAGAGGGGGTTGCATCAAGTGGTATCAGATCTGAATTTTTCTTGCAAACAACAGGCAAAGGAGTGGAGACAAAAGAACTCAAAGTTTTACTCTGTGTGTGACAGACAGTCAACACAATTCCACCGAGGAGACAAGTGGAGCCACCTTTAGCCAATCGGGATGTATAAAGGGAAATGCAAGAGCTTCGTGCAATATTAGAGGTGATGGAGGTAGTGGAGAGAAGGGCACATGATGCTAGAGACATCAGTGATGCAGAGAGTGAAGAAGTAGAAGTCGAAGAAATTTCAGGAGAGAATGTTGCCGAAGAATGCTTGCTGAGAGCAGTTGTTAGATTGGGAGCCAGAGCCAAGATAGAGGTCCCAATGTATGAAGGCAATTTGGATGCTGAAGAGCTGCTAGATTCGATAAGATCCATGGAAAAATATTTTGACTATGAAGATGTCGATGAGGATAAGAGGGTGAGACATGTTATCACCAGACTAAAAGGGCATGCAACACTGTGGTGGGATGAACTGAAGGCTGAGAGGAGAAGAAAAGGAAAACATAAGATAAATAATTGGGACAGAATGGTAGCCAAGATAAAGGCTAAATTCATGCCCAAAGATTATCAGATCAATCTGTTCAAGAAGTTGCAAAACCTAAGGTAGAAGGGTATTAGTTAAGGAGTTCACAGAGGAGTTCTACAAGCTGAACATCAGAACTGGACAAAGAGATAAATATGAAGAAAATTTTTCTAGGTATATAAATGGCCTGAGGTATGAAATCCAGGATGAGATCAGCATGATGTCGGTAAGGACAGTGGAGGATTCTTATCAGTTTTCACTGAAAGAAGATGAGAAGTTGACCAGAAAAAAAATCCAGCGAGGCAGAGGTAAAAGCCCAGTCCTGAACAAAGGCAAGGGAGTTTCCCATGACAAGGCACATAAATCCAAAGACGAGATTGAGAAACCACATAGTCACTTGGAAGGAGGAGGAAGTTCCCGAGGAAGACAAGATGGTGGAATAAGTTCTTCTAGAGGAAGAGGAAGAAGCAGAGGAGAATTAAGGTGCTATGCCTGTGGAAAGACAGGGAACATGTCTTGGGAATGTCCTGATAAAAAGAAATAAGGAGGAGGTGAAGCTCACATTTCAGAAGCACAGAGAAGGAATGTTGAAGCAGAAGGAGCAGAGGATGGAACATCCATAATGTTGAGAAATGTTCTCTTAAAACCAGAGGCAAAAGTTGAAAAGCCAATGCAGAGGAATAGTCTCTTCAGGACAACTTGCAAGACTAAAGACAAAGTATGCAAGGTGATAATTGACAGTGGGAGCACTCATAACTTAGTATCAATAGAGATGGTGGAGAAGTTGGAGCTAGAGACAACTGCACATATGAAGCCATACAAAGTCTCATGGTTGCAGAAAGGACATCGGGTAATGGTTACTAAACAATGCTTGTTTGAATTTAAGATAGGAGGATATAGAGATGAAATTCTATGTGATGTAATTCCCATGAATGTATGGAATATTTTGTTGGGAAGACCATGGAAGTTTGACAAGAATGTCATTCATGATGGGAGGAAGAATACATACACCTTGGAGAAGAATGGTAGGACACACATGTTGTTGCCGATAGAGGAGGAGAAAGTGAAAGAGGAAGCCAACACAAGAATACTTCTCATGAGTGGGAAGGAACTCCTGAAAGAAGTTAAGAAAGAACAAGAGATGTAGTTTGCTGTGGTGAGGAAACCCAGAGTTATCCTTACAAGTACTTTGATGGATGATTTTCCTGAAGAAGTTCAAGAATTGTTGGATAATTTTGCTGACATAGTGGTGGATGAGCTTCCTAAATCATTGCCACCCATCAAAAGTATCAGCCATCATATTGATTTGATACCGGGAGAAAGTATGCCAAACAAAGAAGCAAAGAAGCATATAGACTGACACCTTGAGAGAATGAGGAGGTAAAGAAACAAGTCTGGGAATTGTTAGACAAGGGTTTGGTCAGAGAGAGCTTGAGTCCATGCGTAGTACCAACTGTGTTGAGTCCAAAGAAGGATGGAGGATGGAGAATGTGTACAGACTCAAGAGCCATTAACAAGATCACCATCAGGTATAGATTTCCTTTGCCAAGAATGGATGGCTTAATGGATTATTTAAGTGGAGCAAATTTCTGTTCTAAGATAGATTTGAAAAGTGAATATCACCAGATAAGGATGAGAGAAGGTGATGAGTGGAAAACAACCTTTAAGACAAATGAAGGTTTGCATGAGTGGCTTGTTATGCCATTTGGCTTAACAAATGCCCTGAGTACTTTTATGAGGTTGATGAATGAAATAATGAAAGATTTCATTGGCAAGTTTATGGTTGTGTATTTGGACGACATACTGATCTTTAGCAGGACTAAAGAGGATCATTTGAGACACCTAACACTAGTGATGAGGAGACTACAGTAGTAGAAGTTGTTGATAAATCTGAAGAAGTCCTCTTTTATGAAGACATAACTCATTTACTTGGGTTTTGTGATCTCTTCAAATGAACTTTAGATGGATCCAGAGAAGGTGAAAGCAATAAAAGAATAGCCATCACCAAGGAGTATGTTTGAGGTAAGAAGCTTCCATGGATTAACAAGTTTCTATAGGAAGTTCATCAAATATTTTAGTGGAATTTGTGCACCAATGATGGATACAGTGAAGAAGAAGCACAAGTATTTTAAATGGACAGAGGAGGCCGAGAGAAGATTCAATATACTGAAGGAGAAAATAATAGAACGACCAATTTTGATCTTACCAAATTTTGGAAAGACATTTCAAGTGAGATGTGATGCAAGTGGAGTTGCAATTGGAGGATTTTTGAGCCAGGATAATAGACCGGTAGCCTAATTCAGTGAGAAGTTGAATGAGACCAAGAGAAAATACTCCTCATATGATGTGGATTTTTATGCCATAATTCAAGCCTTGAAGAAATGGATACATTACCTTGTTCCACATGAATTTGTCTTGTATAGCGACAACCAATATTTACAATTCATAACCAGACAGGAAAAATTGAATCAGAGGCATGAAAAGTGGATTGAATTTATGTAGAATTTCACTTTTACATAAAACATATTGCTGGGAATGCTAACAAAGTTGTTGATATATTGAGCAAGAGATGTTTGATTCTGCAGGAGTTTCAGGTGAATACCTTGGGGTTTGAACACCTTAAGGATATGTATCGTGATGATCCAGACTTCAAGAAAGCATACAAAGCATGTGCAAATTTTGTGCTGAGAGACAGGAGCCAGTGGACAGAGTATATGATTCAAGAGGGATTGTTGTTCAAGGGAAATCAGTTGTGCATACCAAAATGATCAATGAGGGATAACCTTTTAAAGGAAACACATAGTGGGGGATTGGCTGGACATTTCGACCATGATAAGACATTTGCACAGTTGAGCAGTTCATACTATTGGCTAGGTATGAGAAAAGAAGTGATAAAGTTTGTGAATAGATGCAGAATCTGCCAACATGAAAAAGGAAAAAGACATAACACTAGATTGTATCAACCATTGCCAATACCAAAGAGGCCTTGGGATGCAATAAGCATGGATTTTGTGTTGGGACTACCAAGAACGCAAAGAGGATGTGATTCCATATTCGTGGTGGTGGATGGGTTTTCAAAGATGGCACACTTTATCCCATGCTAGAAGACCAGTGATGCAACACATGTTGCAAATATGTTTTTCAAGGAAGTTGTGAGACTTCACAGACTACCTAAAAGCATTGTCTCAGATAGAGACACTAAATTTGTTGGTCATTTTTGGAGAACACTGTGGAAGAAATTGGGGACAGATTTGTCCTTCAACTCAACTTATCACCCTTAGATACATGGGTAGACTGAGGTGGTAAACAAAATTTTGGGAAACTTATTGAGGAGTCTGGTCACTGAGCATCATAATTAGTGGGATCAGATTCTTCCACAAGAAAAATTTGCAAACAATGACTCACCCAACATGAGAAATGGAAAGAGCCCATTCCAAATACTATATGGAATGCAACCCAGGGGAGTATTTGAGTTGAGAGACTTGGAACAAAGTGAGATCAGAAGCACCGGAGAAGAATATTTTGCTACAGAAATGACAAAGCTCCATAACCATATAAAAGGAAAAATGCAAAACTCTAACCAAGACTACAAGCGCAAAGTTGATCAACATCGTAGAGAACTTCAATTTGAAGTAGGAGATCAGGTTCTGGCACATCTTAGGAAAGAAAGGTTCCCTAGGGGAACATATAACAAGTTGAATATGAAGAAGATAGGGCCATGTAAGATATTAAGGAAGTTTGGTGCAAACGCCTATGAGATTGAGCTTCCAGATGATGTGGGCATATCACCCATATTCATCATTTTAGACCTGTACCCTTACATGGAATATGGATCAGAGGGATCATAAGTTCAATAAAAGATTCAGTGGGAGAAACAAATGCCTATAGCAGAAAAACCATAGATGGAGAAGATCATTGATCAAAGGATTAGCAAGAAGACCAGGAGGAAGACCCATATTGAATATCTGGTCAAGTGGAAGGGACACCCAATAGAAGATGCCAATTGGGAGATTGAAGCTGATATCTAGAATCATGGAAAGTCAGTGCAGGAGCTCATGGATAGGAGTCCATAAATTTATTTCCAGGGGAGTATGATGCAGGAGCATCATCAACAAGAACACGTGGTAGGACAACTAAGTGCCTAGGGATCATTTCGTAATCTGAAACGCTGGGAGTTACTGCAAATATTTTGGAAGCTGATGATCACAAGTGATCTGAGAGTTTCACTCCTAGCCTTGAATGTAACATAACTTAGGTAGCAGTTAGGTTTTCGTTTCGAGTAGACGAGCAGTCGAGGGGAACCCTAAGGACCCTCTGAGATAAATAGAGGTTTTGTACGGCCAAATGAGGCTTCTGTGAGTTAGTAGGAAAATTCTAAGTTTTTAGTTGTTGTTTGATCATAGCTGTAGCCATTTACTTTTGAATGAATATAAAAGAGGAAAATTGATCCAAATGCATAGTGTTGTTACTGTTTGCAATTCCTTGTTATTTTTATTTTCATGAATGAATGAGTTTTCGTTTCGAGTATCTGAAACTGTAAGATGTTAGTATAAGTTTCAATTGTTCTCTTCTGTAAGTTATGAAAGGAGTGAATACTAAATGCAAGGAGTGCGTGTAAGAGAGTCTTTTTCGACTTGAAGCTCATAAGAGATAACGTGGAACTTTTGTATGCAGATTGTGCATATTAAGCGCAAGGAGTGCGCGTAGAGGTGAACTTGTTTCAAGTTCGAAAGCTCAGGAGATTGAGCGCAGACTGTGCCAGGAGGGCACTAGAAAGTATTTTGAAAGATGCAGAAGGGCTGAGTCCCTCAGAAACTGAGTGAGTTGAAAACTCAGGGAGAACTAGTGCAAGTTTGCACGCAGAGCGCAAGTGTGCACCAGGGTGAAGTCAAATTCCATTGACGAAATCTTAGAAGGAATAACGCTTTCTAGACGTGCAGATGAGGTCCAAGAGACAGAATCATAGGAGGAACAAAGGGCGAGGGCTTTGGATACTTAGAAATTATTCTAAGTCAGAGGAATTCAGAAGCTTAGGAGCAAGAGCGATAATGGTCGTTGGATCACCGATTTCACACACGCAAGAGAGGGGTCTTGCCAAAGTTCCGAAGTCCTGAAGTAATTTGGGACCATATGATTGTCTGAAGTAAATCTCAACCATCAGATCGTCCGAAGGAAATCTCAAGTGTTGGATCATCCGAAGTAGATCTAAACCGTTAGATCTGAAGAATAGGTGGTGTGAATATGTGGATCTCAGATAAAGACCCAAAGTAAACATCAATCGTCTGATCTAGAGGGCAGGTGGCATAAATCCGTGGGCTCCGGGTAAAGACCCGAAGTAAATATCAACTGCCCGATTTAGGAGAATTAGATCTAAATCGTTGGTTTGGAAGAGGCAGATCTTAGTCGTCAGTCCATAAGCACCATCAAGATCATAAGATCAACGATCATTCTCAATTGCGGGGCCATAAAATTCCCAAATGTTAAAATTTTGAGGGCGGGCCGCAATCGAAACCACAGTATCAGTGAAGAGGTACGTGGAAACTAGAGGAAAATTGAGGGGATAAAAGTGGTTGATCCCAAACCACTCTTGGACGCACCTACAATCATTTTCTTATGCAAGGACATAGCCCAAGGTCACATGCGACAGGGGGATAACGAAAAGAGAGATCGTGCCTGAAACTTGAGATTTCAGTCGCACGAAGAAGGAGGTCGCAAGTGCCATAGAACCTGCAATAGAGGATCGAAAGGACATGTGGTAGTTCGTAAGTGAGACCATCAAGGTCTAAGAGATCCAATTTGACTCGGGGTTGAAGATCCTTGACCGGGACTTCGCATAACCTTTAGGAAAGAAAGGGGGGATTGCATCATATTCCCAAGTGTCCACTTGGTTGATTAGTAACCCAAGGACTATTGTTTTTTTTTTTGGTCAGGGGGTACTTGACCATATTGTCAAAGGGTATTTGGCTAGTGGGTGACTAGATTCTTTGTGTGATGCTGATGTAGGATGATTTACACATGGTTCTAGAATAGAACATGAAGTGGATGGATACATTAACATATCAAGTTCATTCAATCTTGGGATGGAGAAATTTTTCAGCAAAGGAAGTCAAGGTGAATACCTCCCTAGCTAAGAGGGAGTGTTGATATTTCAACATCAGACAAACATTCTCTCAGGATTGGTCATGGTGATTTGAAAATTAAATAATGGCCCTTTCATAGTCTTTGAAGGATAGAAGACTTGAGGTGATAGTGTTCCTCCAGTGAATGGAAACCCTGGGAAGAAATTCACCCACAAGGGTGTACCTATGGTGAATGGCCCTAGTAAGCATTAGGCATATCTTCTCCTAGATTGGGATGCATAACAAGGGATATAGGATACATTTATAACAAAGTTGTACTTGTGGTAAATGGTCCCAAGCGTAGTCCTTCCTTTATCATGACAAAGAGTGATATGGACTGGAGGTGCTTGAGGTGCTTTCCACGTGTCACATAGCATCGATTTGACATTCACTCATAGGGGTGTACCTATGGTGAATGGCCTTGGTGTGGTCTTTGTCCTTATTCATGATGATTTGGATAGGAATTATAAAGACTCGAGATTCCAGATGCTATCACATGTCGACCCAGAGTGAGCCTTATATCAAATAGAGTCAGTTGGCTTAGAGGGAGAGCTGTAGAGGGAGTTTCCCCTCGGTTCAGGTGGGAGAGAGACATCTCCTAGGACTGACAAACAAGTGTCATGAGTCTAGGGATAATTCTGTATAATTCATAGACAATCTTGGCATGATGTAGAATGTCTCCCTCGTTGAGAGGGAGTGTTGATGTTTGGACAACATTCTCCCATATCAATAATTAATAATATAATTATGAAATATTATTATTAATATAATATACAAATAACATAATGTATAAATATAAATATAAATAATTAATAATTAATGAAAATACAAAATGGAAAAGACACGTCCATTAAACGAAAGGGCACACCGCCCAAGTATATATATGGAGACCCTAAATTGTAATAAATTAATCTCATATAATCTCATATAAAAATTCAACAATTAGGCCCCAATAACATTAGTTTTATATCTTTCAAGGATAAAAATGGAAGCAAAAGAAAAGGTCAAAGATTTTAACCAAAGGTTTCTCACATTAATAAATAAAATCCCCCTTGCCTCCAAACCCGTTAATAATGTGTCAATCAAATTTTATACCTTATCACTCCGAGTTTCAATGGAAATGTTTGTAAAAAGGGAAGAAAATGATACTCCGGGAGATATGTTTAAGGAATCTATTAAGTTTGAAAAATATATGTTGAGTCTAAAAGGTAAACCTAGAGTGGAGGCAATGAAAGATAAATCTAGTACCAAAACATGTACCTTAGAAACCTTCACAACATGATTTCCATGTGCCAACTTGAGGTCCAACCTTTAATCTCTTTGAAAAGATCAAAACAATGCATTGACTAAAATTTCTCTAAGAAACAACACCACTAAATCATCAAAACCAATTTGTAGCATTCACTAATACATTCATGTCTTATAAAACATTTAATTAAATTTATTTATGTTAAAACTTTTGATAGTAAAATAATAAGCTCATTTCAAAAAATAGGCTTAAAAAATATAATGTGAAGTCATTACTCACAAGAAAATTAGTGTTTTTTTGCAAATTTCAAAGAGAAACTAAAGAAATGTTAAATATTTCCTTAAAATTGTTAATATTTATGCAAAGTTGTTGTTGTAATAATATTTTCCAGTACAAGAAATTATTTCAAAGGTAAAATTTCTAAAGGAAAGGAAGAATTATATGGAGCATATAACATGTCTAAACATGGCTCCCTTTATTATTAAATCGTACCGACTTCTTCATTCTTAGGAATTTGAGAATGACCAAATTAAAGACTATACCAATTGTTAAGGAAATGTCCTAATCAATTTTCTTAAAGAGGTGTTTGATATAATAGAAGCGTCAATGAAGGAAATAACACATATACTAATATAGATCATTAATGTGTATATATTAGAGAGATCATGTTATAGTTATTGATCCATTGAATTTGGTGGATGTTGTTGGAACTATAAAGTGTGAAGGATCAATTAAACACCATGGGTTCAATGTGGAAGAAGTGCAACATTCTCTTAGAGATGTGTAACAATAGTCATTTCTCTAATCAATGACACCCACAATGTTAAGGAAACAATAATTCTAAACATTATATGATTTGGACTTTTTCTGGCAATCATCACCAACATTGGACTTTATAATTTTTGGTCAAATTGAAATTTTCCATTGCTTGCATTTTTAAGTGCATAAATGGATTCAAGGCTCTCAAAAACCTTCTATGCAATTTGTCATTATGTTCTATGCTCTAGTACTCTTGGGATTCAATTTGTCTATGCTCCGGTACTAATTTGGAGGAAGAAATTTATATGCAGCAGCCACAGGGGTATTAGGTAAAAGGCAAGGAAAGTTTGGTATGCAAGTTGAAGAAAAGCTTGTATGGAATAAAGAAATCTCCAAGGTAGTGGTATTTGAAGTTTGATAGGTTTATGACAGAACAAGGTTATAGTAGATTCCATTCTGATCACTGTGTTTATTTTAAAAAAACTAGAAAATGGAAGCTATATTATCTTGCTATTGTATGTAGTTGACATGCTTGTTTCAAGGTCTAGTATACAAGATATAAATGTGCTCAAGAATAAATTAGCTAATTCATTTATGATGAAGGATTTGGGTGTTGTAAAGAAAATCCTTGGTATGAGAATAACAAGAGATAGGGAACATCATGATTTGACATTGTATCAGGGTGAGTACATAGAGAAGGTGTTGGAGAGGTTTAGAATGCAGAATGAAAAACCAGTTAGTACACCTTTGGCCAACCATTTCAAATTAACCAAAGAAATGTGTCTCAAGACACAAGAGGAGATAGAATACATGTCCAGGGTCCCTTATTCATCGACAGTTGGCAGCTTGATGTATGAGATGGTTTGCACATGACCAGATATTGCACATGCAATGGGAGTTGTGAGTAGGTATATGAAAAATATAGGTAAAGAACATTGGAAGGCAATAAAGTGGATTCTCACGTATTTGAAAGGTACTGCTACTCATGCATTATGTTTTCGAGGTTCAGACACTGTTCTACAGGGATATGGTGATTCAGATATGGTAGGTGATAAAGATAGTAGGAGGAGAACCATAGGGTATGTTTTTACTGTAGGTGTAACAACAATAAGTTGGATTTCGAAACTGCAAAAGGTTGTTTCACTTTCAACAATAGAGGCAGAGTATGTTGCTGCTACATAGGCTAGTAAAGAGATGATTTGGTTACAAAGGTTTATGTAGGAATTACAAAAGAAGAAATAGAATAATAGGTTGTACTGTGCCAACGGGAGTGAAATTCATCTTGCAAATAACTCAACCTTTTGTTCAAATACTAAGAATATACAACTCAGGTATCATTTCATACGATCCATCTTAGAAGATGGACATTTGAAGTAGGAAAAGATACATACTAGCCAGAATCCTACAGACATGTTAACAAAGTGAGTAACCAAGGAGAAATTGAGTTCCTGCTTAGTTTCAATTGGTCTTCAAGCATGAAGGTTAAGATGAGAAACCAAGAAGGATCATAGTCCAGCAGATACAACAATGGTGGAGTTGTTGATATTAGTCTCTAGGTGGGAGATTATTGGTTGTGGAACCTGATTATCTTCTTGATTCATAGGTATTCGTTTTCAACTGTGTTTATATCCCATGAATATTGTACAAATCAAAATATTTTACACCCCTCCATGTGGGGGGTTTGCAGGGTGATTTCCTCCCCTGCGGGGTTTGGGGGGATCATCCCTTCGGCTGGGGGGTCCGTGGGAAAGCAGGCCCCCGACAGGGGTTCGAGGGACAATGTTCCCCGATGGGGGTTTGACGGTGAAGCCCCTGAAGGAAAAATTGCCTTGTAAATGTATATTGTAATTTCATAGTAAATCTGGACCGTTCATTATAATATTTTCCTAGTACAAAAAATGATTTCAAAGGTAAAAATTCTAAAAGAAATGAAGAATGTAATGGAGCATATAACATGTCTAAACATATCTCCCTTTATTATTAAATCATATTGACTTGTGGATTCTGAGAAATTTGAGAATTCCCAAATGAAGTACTATACCAAGAGTAGTGTGCTATTGCTTGTCCCTCTCTCCCTTTAGAGTAGTAATTTCAACCAATCTTAGATTCTCTAGATCTCTTTGAAGGTTGGAAATTGGAGGGAAAATGATAATTAAGTTCAAACATACTATATCCTTTACTGAATGAAAATGTTCAACAAGATTGGAACACATTTTCATAATAAAATATTGACTGCACAAATGAGATGGAATTTATGTCCATGTTGCACTACAATAACCTAAAGCATGAAAATGTCAACTGAAAAATAAAAATACAATTTATTCGTTCATTCATACGTTTAATAGTGAAATAAAAGTGTTAGAAATATTAACATCAAATGTTAAAAACTTAATTAATTTTAACCTAATCAATAATGGTAAGAAACATCCAAAAAGATTAAAACTTACTTGCAAATGACACATAGATTGACATTTCAGGGAGTTGTTGTGAAAACACATTGGTCAAAATTTGAAGGAGTTGGTGTGGAAACATGAGACAAGCTCCCTGAAGTACTAATAGAGGAACATTATAGTAATGTGCACACTCTAGTATTATTTATTTGCCTAGGATATCTTCTTGGTGCTCTTTTAGTTTTTTTTTAATGATAAACCTTAAATTATTTCATTGTAGCTATTGTTCACACTAGTGAGACGATTGAAACTCATTTTCCAACTGCGAAATCTACTCTACATCCTAATGAGATTGTTTTATTCTACACACCAATTGAACAATCTTCTATACATCACTAGTTGGAGTCTTCTCACCAGTGGTACCCAATTCTAAATGTTGGACATTCCGAGGGATTGATGTTAGCATGTGCACATATGGAAGTCTAACATGTTGTCATGACGTATCCCATGTGGCTATATTTTTTTAGGAACCATGTCTCATATCATGTTGTTTTTTTCTCTTAGTTGAGGTGGAAGATTGATTATCCTTACAGCACTAGCTTAGTGGCATGTGGAGAACACCAATAGTCAACCTCCATTCCTCTTACAATATCAATGAAAATTTGTAATGCAAAAGTTCATTATGCAAGTTTGTGGTTTGACTATCTCCCATTTCCTTCGAATATTCACAAGAATACACAATTTCTGACACCCTCACACATGGATCAAGATATTATCAATGATAAACTGGGTCTAGTCATATTTATTCTAGGATGTTGCATCTAATGGTTTATAAGTTGAAATTTCACCTCCCATTGAACTTCCTTTATATTTTACCCTAGTGTTCATTAGATGATGACTACAGCCCAACATAAAAAATGATGAAAATATATTTGAACATGAGTAGTATTACCAATAGAAATAGCTTCCTTTGCAATCCTCAACCCAACAAACAATTGTTTATCATGTGCAAACCATTATCTCAAACATTGAATCAATCTCTCCATCGAGCCACCTAATGTATTGAACCCCACTAAAAATTGAGCAATGCCAAATTATGGAGCATGTTATTGGGTATCCCATTGGAAAAATATCAATAAAACCCTCATTGGGTGCTCCCATCTCAGCATTGATACTCAACCCACCCTTTATGACAACCCTTGGGAATTTTGTGTCAACATTTGTGGAACCCACATGTGCTTGAGCATCAAGTTCCATAGATACATTTCATGCACCCCATCCTTATATGAGGATTCAACATCAATGTTTTGGACATGTGCTTGAGCCCCTTCAACATCAACATTTCTTCACAATACCTAGAAAAATTCACAACAATTTTTTTTCCATGCAACCTATCCAATTGAACATTAGAATTCTCACCATGTACCTTAGACACCTCCGCAACATGATTTCCATGTGCCAAATTTAGGTGCAACGTTTAATCTCTTTGAAAAGATCCAACAAAAGCACCCACTAAAACTTCTCCAAAGAGTGTCATGGGGAAAAAACACCACTAGATCATCAAAACCAATGTCGTTGGAACTATCAAGGGTGAAGGATCAATCAAACACCATGAGTTCAATGTCGAAGAAGTGAAATGTTCTCTTAGAGATGTGTAACAATAGTATTTTCTTGAATCAATGACATCCACAATGTTAAGGAAAAAAGAAGTCTAAACATTATATGATTTCAACTTTTTTTCATAACATTGCCAACATTCGACTATATAATTTTTGGTCAAATTGCAAATTTTCATTGCTTTCATTTTTAAGTGCATAAATAGATTCAAGGTGCTCAAAAACCCTATTGCACCTTGATTTCAACAATTAATATTTGCATGATTTTGGGTAAAAACGGTTGGAAAACTATGACCAAAAAAGTTCAATTTGTAGCATGTTTAGACTAAACTTTAAGGAAATCTCATGAATTGATGCATGTATTAGTTTTTCAATCAAATATTTCAATATCATCACTTCTCAAAACAAAGTTTTCAATATTAACCCTTCTTAACTAAAAAGTTGGAAGACATAAAATATTATAACATTTTGTAAATCATTAAATCATGACCAAGCCAAACACTAAATTTGTGTATAAGACCCCGTATGTGACAAACATTTCTAAATATATATATGTGCTTTTTTATATGTGCCTGTTTTCCTCTTTCTTTGGAGTAGTAATTTCAACAAATATTAGACTCTCTAGATCTCTTTGAAGGTTGGAATTGGAGGGAAAATAATAATTAAGTTGAAACGTACTATATGCTTTATTGTATGAAAATGTTCAACAAGACTGGCACACATTTTCATAATAAAATCTTGACTGTACAAATGAGATGGAATGTATGTCCATGTCTATAAGGTACCAGATCTATTATAATAGATAAAAACATAAATATTGCAGAGAATAACAATGGAACAACACAATAAATGAAACCACAACACCAAAATAATAAATTTATTGGTAGGAAACAATGTTGCCTCTTTGAGGGGGGAACCTTTAGCAGAGCGACGCTCTATTACAAAAATTCTCAAGACAAGACTTCACATACCCTTGACTCCTATTATTACTAAATATATCTACAAAAAGAACAATCTAGAGGAAGATGTTCTAGAAGTGGAAGCTTCTATTAGGTCTTCTTACATTTGAATTATTCTTCCTTATTACTAGGCCTTATTAATATTGGCCTTTATCACATGGAAAATATATTATTCTATCTATGTGAGGGGTTAGGGAGGTTAGGTCCCTTACATGCCCTCCCCCTTAAAAAAAACCTTGTCCTCAAGGCTTGATATGAGTAAATTGTTGCAGAATGGTAGCTGGTTCCCAGGGTGGCATCTGTTGGAGTTGTATCTTTCCATTGTACTAACAATTCTTTGATGGTTCATTGACGGAGATGATGCTCATGCTGGTCCAAGAATACTTATGGCTGCAACCAAATGGAGCCTTCTTCATATAGCTCGGGAAGACTGGTTTGAGTTTGGCACTTACTTCCAAGAACCTTCTTTAAGCAGGAGACATGAAAAACATGATGGAGCTTAGAATGACTGGGAAACGATAACTGATAGGACACCTATACCACTCTCTTAAGAACTGTATAAGGACCATAAAATTTGGGTGCCAACTTCTGACAATAGTCATCCTTGAGTAAAGTCTGCTTATAAGGTTGTAGTTGAAGAAACACTTGGTCCCCTTTAGCAAATTGACATTCTGGGTGGCCTTGATCTGCTTGTTTCTTCATGCGATTCTGAGCCAGGACCAAATTCTCTTTGAGGGTACAGAAAATAACCTCTCGAATTGTAAGAGTTTGGTCAATTTCCTAGATATTTGAGACACCGGGCATGTATGAGAGAAATGAAGGCAGATTTTGTCGATGTAGTGCTTCAAAAGGAGTCATGCAAGTAGTTGTATGGTAAGAAGTGTTGTACCACCATTCAGTGAGGGGTAACCATTAAGCCCACTGATTTTTCCTCTCCGAGGAAAAACACCTCAAATATGTTTCCAAACACTTGTTGAAAACTTCAGTTTGATCATTAGTATGGGAATGATATGTTGTTCTAATTTGAAATTGGGCGCCTTGTAGCCTTAACAATTATTGCCAAAAATTGTTGGTGAAAGTGGGATCTCGGTTAGAGACAATGGAATGAGGCATGCCATGAAGCCTGAATATATGATCCATGAAAAGTTGAGCCACTATGGAGGTAGAGAATGGGTGTTGAAGAGCACATAAATTAACATATTTGGAAAGACGATCAACGACCACCATGATGACTGATTTATTTCACGATTTAGGTAAGCCAACAATGAAATCCTTAGAAATATCCATTCAAATAGTAGGTTGAATTGAAAGTGGTTGTAATGTTCCTGGGGATTTGAATTTTTCTCCCTTGTTTCATTGACATACATCACATTCCACCACAAAGGTACAAATGTCCTTCTTCATACCATCCTAGAAAAATGAATGTTTGACCCTGTCATAGCTTTTGGTAAACTCAGAATGCCCAGCTGTGGGTGTAGCATGAAGCTCGGAGAGAACTATGGATTTAAGTTGTGACTGTTTCCTTAATTAAAGACGACCTTTGTAGCAAATCTCTTCATTGTGCCAAGAGTACTCTGGAGAAACTGGAGAATTGTCTTGCAATTGTTAGCTCATATGCGACAGTTTGGGATCTTGCATCCATTCTTGGCAAACAAATTGGAGCCAATCTAGTGCAATAAAGGATAGAGAAAAGAGGGACCCTTCATATTCATATTTCCTTGAAAGAACATCTTCCACAACATTATGTTTTCATTTCTTGTAAATGATCTCATAATCATATCCAAATAGCTTGGTCACCCATTTTTGTTTCTCCAGAGATGAAAGGTGTTTCTCTAGAAAATATTTGAGGCTTTGATGATCTGTCTTAATTTGGACGCGTTGCCCCAATAGATAAGGGTGCCAAAGACCCGCAGCATGAAAAATGTCCATCATTTCCTTTTCATATATTGATTGGCCCAAATGGCGCTTCAACAGTTGTTTTCTAGTGAAGGCCAAAGGCCTGCCATCTTGCATAAGGACTGCACCAATTCCTTTCCTAGATGCATCACATTCCAGGACAAAAGTCTTTTTGAAGTCGGGAAGGGATAGGATAGGAGTTGTGCACATAGAATCTTTCAAAGCATGAAAGGCTTGATTAGTTGCATGAGTCCAATTGAAAGAATTATTTTTAAGTAGAGCAATGAGAGGGGCTACAATTTTTCCATAGTTCTTAACAAATTTGAGATAATATCCCATTAAACCAAGAAAACCACGCAAACTCTTGAGAGTTTTGGGGCGAGGCCAATCCTACATAGCTTAAATTGTTTTAGGATCCAACCTCACACCATCCTGGCCAACAATATGACCCAAATAATCCACTTCAAAAGCTCCAAAGGCACATTTAAATTGTTTGAGGAAAAGTTGGTGCTTAGAAAGGAGATAAAGAACTTGATCCACATGGGAAATATGGGTTGTCCATGTTTTACTATATATGAGAATATCATCAAAGAAAAATAAGACAAAATAAAAGAGAAAAGGATGGAAGACATGATTCATGAGACTTTGGAAAGTGGAGAGGGCATTACACAGGCCAAAGAGCATGACCAATAACTCATAATGGCCTTCACGAGTTGGAAATGTTGTATTAGAAATTTCATCCTCTTTCATACATATTGGTGGTAACCCAAACAAAGATCAAGTTTAGTAAAGTAGTGAGCACCACTCAATTCATCCTGTATATCATCAATGATGGGAATGGGAAACCTATATTTGATGGTGAGTTTGTTGAGATCACGAAATTCGGGAAAAATGTGCCACATTCCTTATTTTCTTAGGATGATGACCAACGAAGAAGAATAAGGGCTAGTACTATGGTAGATGACACCCGTGTCAAGCAATTCTTGAAATCTTCTCTCAATTTCATTCTTATGGGCAAAGGGATGATGACACATGCGAACATTGGGAGAAAGAATTCCTAGGAAAAGAGGAATGGAATGATCATGAACATCGTGGGAAGGGGGAAGGCCACGAGGAATGGAAAAAAGTGTGGTGTTTGGAGATTATAGGTTGGAGGCCAAGATGCATAGAGGGTGTGTCAACTGCTTGAATGACATTGAGTTGAGCAATACTATCATAATGGCCTCTTTTGAGGAGATTTTCCATTCGATGGGAATTGATGATCTTAGATGAGCCTACTGTGATGCCTTGGAACTTATGTTGCTTGTCTTTCTGTTGAAACTACATGGTAAATTCCTTAAAATCCATGAGGATGGGACCGAGAGTGTGTAACCATTTTGAGCCCAACACAATGTCACAACCGCCCATGTAGATAGTGAACATATGAGATTTTAGGTTGTACTGGCCAATTTGGAGATGCACATTTTCACAATGCACCCCACATTTCATGGAACCTCCATTAGCAACCGTGATTTTAAAATTGTTGACTGCATCGATATAGCAATGGGTTTCTTGAGTAAAATGACGATGGATGAAAGTATGAGTGCTACCACATTCAATTAGGATGATCTTCCATTTTTTAATGTAGCCAATTAGCTTGAGGGTTTGGGGAGTGAGAGGCCAGTGAGTCCATTCAAGGAAATGACTGGTTCAACTTCTGGTGGATCAGATGGAAGAGTGATAGGAGTTGGATCAGGTATCTCAACTGCATGAGAATCCTTGTTCTCATCTTCATAAATATCCTCAAAGATGGCCATGAACAACTTTTGTTCCTTACACTTGTGCGAGGTGGGATGAGGGGGAGGGGTGGATGGGCGAGGGCGCAAAAGGGAAAAAATAATTGTGGTGTTGGGAAAGAACAACCTGATGTGATTTCTTTGCACGTTGAGTAGCTTCCAACCAAGTCTGGGGGTAAGTCATGAGGACTTCAACTCACATTTCATCCTTGAGGCCACTGATAAACCATTCTTGGAAAAAGGTATTAAACATGCCCTCTGTTATGAAATATGATTTCTCAAATGTAGCTATAAACTCTTCCATTGTACCTAAATGTTTCAATTTGGGTAGACGATGCAGGAAGTGTGTATCAGTTTCAAAGAAATCATAGAGTTCAACCACAAACTGGGGCCAAGCCACATATCCTTGGTGTGATTTTCAACGCAATTTCCACCATTTCCAATGTTCAGGATCCAAATAGAAGACACCATAATGAATTTTGGCCAAGTCATCAATGGTGCCATGCAAGGAGAAGTAGTGTTCCATTTGAGTGACCCAACCAATGGATCCGAGACATCAAGTTTGTTCACGTCCACTCATGGAAGACACAGATCATGATGAAAAGGGTTGGACTGAAACTGTTGGGGATTGGAGGAAGGGGTACATTTGAGGTTAGAAGATTGATTAGATGAGGAATGGATTCTAGAAATGGGTAGTATTTCCAGGACCTTGGCAGCAAATGAATCAATTTGTGACTCAAGGTGGGATTCAAGATGGCTAACAAGGTGGGAATTGAGGTCCTTCTTCAATTCCCACCTTGAGACTCAAGTTGGAATTCAAGCTGGCTAGCAAGGTGGGAATTGAGGGAATTGCGGTCCTAGAAAAATTTCATGATGCATGTTTTTGGTTTGGCCATCTCCCATTTCCTTGGAATATTCACAAGAATGCACAATATATCACATCCCCACACATGGATCAAGATGGTATCAATGATAAATTGGGTCTAGTCATAATTATTCCAGGAGGTGGCATCCAATGGTTTATAAGTTGAAATTTCACCTCCCATTGAACTTCCTCTATGTTTTACCCATGTCTTCATGAGACGATGACTTCAACCCAACATAAAAAATGACGAAAAGAGATTTGAACATGAGTAATATTACCAATAGAAATAGCTTCCCTTGCAATCCTCAACCCAACGAACATTTGTTTATCATGTGCAGACCATTATCTCAAACATTGAAACAATCTCTCCATCAAGCCACCTAATGTATTGAACCCCACTCAACATTGATCAATGCCAAATTATGGAGCATGTTATTGGGTATCCCATGAGAAAAATATCAATAAATCCCTCATTGGGTTCTCCCATCTCAACATTGATACTCAACCCACCCTTTATGATGGCCCTTGTGAATTCTATGTCAACATTTTTGGAACCCACGTGCTCTTGAGCATAAAGTTCCATAAACACATTTTTTCATGCACCCCATCCTTATATGAGGATTCAACATAAATGTTTTGGACATGTGCTTGATCCCTTTCAACATCAACATTTCTTCACAATGCCTAGCAAATTGCACGACAACATTTTTGCCATGCACCCTATCCATTTGAACATTAGAATGCTCACCATGTACCTTAGAAACCTTCGCAACATTATTTCCATGTGCCAACGTGAGGTCCAACCTTTAATCTCTTTGAAAATATCAAACAAATGCATCGAATAAAAATTCTCTGAGAAAAAACACCATTAAATCATCAAAACCAATTTCTAGCATTCACTAATACATTGATGTCTTGTAAAAAACATTTAATTAAATTTATGTATGTTAAAACTTTTGATACTAAAATAGTAAGCTCATTTCAAAAAATAGGATTAAAAAATATAATGTGAAGTCATTACTCACAAGAAAATTAGTGTTTTTTTTGCAAATTTCAAAGGGAAACTAAAGAAACGTTAAATATTTCCTTAAAATTGTTAATATTTATGAAAAGTTGTTTTTGTAATAATATTTGCCTAGTACAAGAAATTATTTCAAAGGTAAAAATTCTGAAGGAAAGGAAGAATGATATGGATCATATAATATGTCTAAACATGTCTTCGTTTATTATTAAATCATGTTGACTTCTTGATTCTTAGGAATTTGAGAATGCCCAAATTAAAGACTATAGTGTTAAGGAAATGTCCTAATCAATTTTCTTAAAGAGGTGTTTGATATAATAGGAGAGCCAATGAAGGAAATAACACATATACTAATATAGAGCATTATTGTGTATATATTAGAGAGATCATGTTATAGTTATTGATCCACTGAATTTGGTGGATGTTGTTGGAACTATCAAGTGTGAAGGATTAATCAAACACCATGGGTTCAATGTCGAAGAAGTGAAACATTGTCTTAGAGATGTGTAACAATAGTCATTTCTCGAATCAATGACATCCACAATATTAAGGAAAAAATAATTCTAAACATTATATGATTTGGACTTTTTCTGGCAATCATCACCAGCATTGGACTATATAATTTTTGGTCAAATTTCAATTTTTCATTACATGCATTTTAAGTGCATAAATGGATTCGAGACCCTCAAAAACCCTATTGCACCTAGATTTGAACAATTAATATTTGTAGGGTTTTGGGTAAAAATTGTTGGAAAACTATGACAAAAAAAGTTCAAATTGTATTCATGAATTGATGCATGTATTAGTTTTTCAGTCAAAGCTTTCAATATTCACACTTCTCAAAACAAAGTTTTCAATATTAACCCTTCTTAAATGAAAAGTTAGAAGACATAAAATATTATAACAAATTTTGTCAATTAAGTATAACTAGAATGGTTATTAAATATTTTATCAAGACATTATACTATTTAAATAATAATAATAATAAGGTCATGACTAAGTGGGACACTAAATTGGTGTATAAGACCCTTTGTTTGTGGGACAGGGAACCCACAATATAATATAGTCAATTTGTGCTAGTTCAATCGGTTAAAGTGTGAATAAGTTAATGTGATTTCTTAGCCAAGAATTGAATACTAACCCAGTTTATGACTGACATTTCTAAATATATATAATATAATATAAAAGTCACATACAACTATAGTGGAAGTAGAAGTTTAGTTAGAGTTAGTTTTGGGTTTAACCAAATGCATTGCTATATAGCCTGAGTGGGCCTAATGGTTAAGAACATGTGTTTCCTCCTAAGAGGTCACAAGTTCAAATCCAGAGGGGGTAGGGTATGTATACCACATGGACTACATGGTTCTGAGGGGAAAGCGTGATCAGATGTGGACTGCACGGGCACTGTATGGTTCTAAGGAGGCTGACTCTGAATATGGACCATTTCATCACAATCAGACGCCATAAATTAGAACTCAGAGGCCATCAGCCGCTAATCCTTATTGGTTATTGGAATCCTTTTGGTAATGTGGTTGGATGATCTACTGAGCAGAGCCTGACTGAGACTGAATCTCCTCTTCACTTTTGGTAGAGGAACATTTCAAATATGTTTTAGTAGCAGATGCAAAGGGTTTCAGTAGCATTGGTGCTGGCTTTAATTTGTGCCTAACCGTTTCAGAGACGAAGAATGAGCGTGAAAAAAACATTGGTTGTGGAAGCGTTTCAGTAACAGATGACCATGCCAATAATAATAACGATAATTCTCTCATTTTGTATTATCGATAAGTAGCCTCAGATATTAGCGATGATGATAAAATTTAATGTAAAGTGTTTTTGTATTTAATGATGATAATAATGATGTTCACAATTAAACTGATATTTGTAGTTGGTGCTATAAGTTTTGGATTTAAGAAGTGGAGGTGGGAAATGGTATTTGTCACAGTGGATGTTTTGTTTAAGTTAAAGAATGTTGTAATTGGATAAAGGTTTACATAAGATTAAATAAAAATAAAATAAAGAGGTATTCTAGAGACAACGAATCCACTTTATATTACAAGTAAATTCAGATTCTCATTACACTTCATTGATGCAGCCTTAGTACATGCCTTATGTGCATAATTTGGTGGTATTTTCCATATTTTCCATTCATGCAGCCTTAGTTTCCATTCATGCAGCCTTAGTACATTGCAATGTTCCACTATGGTTATGTCGTATTTTGATGTTCCTTAATGGTCATATCACATGGTGAAGTTCATTAAGGGTTATAATTTAAGAGGTTTTACTTGAGGTTTATAGTATGGTTCTTTAATGTTACAACATATGCTTCATTTCAATGGTGATATTTTAAGAAGTAGTAGGTATAGTATTACCATCTTTATGATTGAACATTGTGATTATATTTTTGTTTGGAAAAAAGGGGACTTTGCGTGATTTCCAACTTTCCTTTTTGCAAAATTAACATTATGCCATTCCTTTTCAATTCACTTTATGTTTTCAATCCATTGAGTAAGTGATTCCTTGTAGGACTTACAAAGTGGGCACCTATAACATCGACTTGACCAACTCTTCATGACACCCTATATGATTTGTAGCAATCAACTTGTAGCCATACAACTCGAATCTTCTTCATCTTGTAACATGAAGATTTGTAGCAATAGACTTGTGGTATTGGTAGCACATGGATTTGTGGCCTTATAGCACTCGATTTGTTACAAAGGACATATAACATTCTTCAAATTTTAATTTAAGTAAAAAAATACGATAAATTCCCTTAATGTATCAACATAAATCAAAGAAATGCTAATATATGTGATAAAGAAAACCTTTGAAGAAATATCCCAATTCAGGTGAGGTAAATATCAGAATGAGGGTAAATTAGGTAAACAAAATGCAGGAAAGAGGAAAACATACATAAAAATAGGAAAAATAGTGGTTTTTCAAAACCCTCCAGCAAACATTAAGATGCAAGGAAGTAGTCTAGTCTTTTATCCAAACCCTTTTATTTGAATAAGTCAACCTCAACTTCATAGGTTCAATATCATATAGACCCCCATATTCTAATACCTTAGAAATAACTTAGACAAAATATCAACTTGGTAAGAAAGGCCCTAGACTTCTTGACAAACCAAAGAGAAGTTTAGGTTTCCACAAAAATAACATTCTCCATCTTCATCCAAACCCCCTTAAAACAAAATTCCCCGTACCTAAATTTATCAATAGAAGTTCCATAGATATTCAAGTTTGTCAAGTCATTTCCTAGCTCCTGAGAGTGAAGAGAGAGCTCCAATCCTAATTCAAAAGACCAACAATTAGAAAAGAAAAAATATGTATTCCTTCAATCAAAGATAATTCCCTCAAACCTCCCTCTCACATCCAAAAACATAAAATCCCACCCTCTTAATAGCTTTTCAAGATCCTCAATTATCTTCCCCCATTCACTCATTATTTCCTACAACAGTGACAAATATGGAATTTGAGTCTCTACAAATAATTTTGAGTCTATTTTTTGGAAGGGCTCCCTAATTCTTGATAGTTTAAATAAAGGAAAAACATGGGGCCAACCCTCTAGGGGTATTCAATTCATTAATAATATCATAAATCTACAATTGTTGTCTATTTGAGAGTTAGTAGTAGGTTTTTCTTGGGCGATAATTATGAAATATTTCCTATCATTAATTAAAATAATAGGGCCCTTCCCCCCATGTATCCCTAATACTTCATGAAAACCATCAATCGATCCTATTTGAAAAATATTTCCTAGACCTTGGGTCATACCTAAGCAGCCCTTCTAGAGCTACCTCTACATAGGGAAGAAACTTTACTAAGATAAACCCTACCAACATCAACTGAGCCAAATAATTCACCCACAAAATAATTTTCTATATTAGGAGATAAGGTTTGGGGGGAATGGAGACACAAACCCTTACACCTATCATCCATCTCCCAAATTTAGCCAAGATTAAAAAAAAAATCATCTCCTCAGGAGGAAGAAAAGTTTAATGGGGAAAGTGAATTATATTATTACCTATGTGGTCATGACAATATTGGTGGGATGTGATCCACCCTATTCCGAGCCTAAGGTTGGAGGATAATTTAGATGTCCTTTTGACAGTGAGGCATGTTTTTCTAGTTCCTTTAATGAAGAGAAATTTTTACCTGGGTTTGCATATTTTTCAATGACAAAGGTGCGACCTTTCAAAACCCATCCTTCCAATAATAAAACTCACTACCTCAGGTAATATTCCATTAAATTATTTTTCATTATAGGCCACCCTATCCTTTCTCACCCATACTTGATCTAAAAATGAAGAAGACTAGTATCTTGAAATTATTTGTAAGTAAAATTTATGTGTTAAAATGAAAATGGATCAACTTTGCAACACAAATTTAATATAATTTTCTCATACAAGATGCATATAAACAACAACAATAACAGTGAATAAAAAACACATAACATAGCAAATGATAAAGGAGTTCACCCCTCTCTTGGGCTACATCTCCTGGTCCAACTTCCAATGGATCATTTTTATTATTTACTCAAAGTGATAAAAAATGTTCTTTACAATGCTCAAAATTCCAAATAGACTGCTCCAATGGCTTCAGAACGTCCAAAAACCCCTAGCTGGGCTTTTTCAGCACCTCGTTTGGCCAAAAATTGAAGAAGATAGGCTTCCTGGAAGTCCCCCTTCAAACTTGTTGTCTCTGCATCTACAAAACGCACCCTTGTTGGCTCAACCTAGCCCACACACATATTTAAGCGTAAAAACTTAGCACCGGATGCAACCGTGCGAACCGTGCAAACTGTAGGACAGTTACGGGTGCACCTAGCCCCTAACCGTCAAGGGAAAGGTCGTATGACCCATATGACCGCGCGCAAGTGAAAACATAGGCCCCCATTTCCACAAGCCAATGGTTAAAGGACAAGTGGTGGGTCGTTTGTATAACCGTTGAAACCAAATCAAAATGCAACTGCGCGCGTGTCAAACGGTATAGCAATGGGTCATATGCTAATGCAATGTGCGACCAAGGGCTGGGGCTAAGCCCCAGCCCAGTCGCGCCCCAACTATCCACATATGCAAACATATATAAATATATTGCCATATATATAACAAGGACCAACTAGTGGCACACCGGTTGGCGACTCTTCCCAAGTCTCTCCCCCCTGCCCAGAGGTCGCGGGGTCGACTCCGGCCAACAACATAATTTTAAACCAATGTACATATGACATGTGGCAGCCATTGACTGGGCCATGTGTCGCCATCCCGTTCACTGCAAACATGCCACGTCACATGCCAATTGTCCACACAACTATCTGCCACGTGTTGTACGGACTTCCACGTCAACAGCCGTACAGACTGTACAGTCTGCATCCCTTTTTTTTGCTTGTTTGTCATTTTGAATAGAACGTGATATCTCTCGATCCCGATGTCCGTTTGAACCCAAACAAGTTGCATTGGGTTCATAATGATGAGGCCTACGCTCTCATTCAATTTGAAGCGATTCTGAGCAATTTGAATTTTTGAGCAAAATTTGATCCCCTGGATCACACCTCCCCATTGAAAAGATTTTGGACCTCCAAAAGACTATTTTCAGTCTATTTGAAGATGACGGTATAGTTCCCTCACCTTTACAACCTCAATCCACTTGGCTTTGCTTGGATTTGTACCTTTAAGACCAACTCGAAGATACTCCATATTTCCTCATTTTGAAGTTCGTATTCTCCTGTCAAGGATTGTGTCTTCATGCAGTTCTGTAAGATATTCTGGGGAAAAATCATCTATAGAAGGAATCTGAACATGCTCTCCTTGATCATCAATC
>JZKD02S0187272.1:219864-249766 GCA_000966675.3 Picea glauca
TTCTCCTCTTGTGAGTTTCAACCTTGTGAGCATCAAAAAACAAAACACTTGCAAATAATCAAGTCTTCAAAAACCTATGCTCTGATACCAACTTGATCTAAAAATGAAGAAGACTAGTATCTTGAAATTATTTACAAGTAAAATTTATGTGTTAAAATGAAAATGGATCAACTTTGCAACACAACTTTAATAGAATTTGCTTATACAAGATGCATATAAACAACAACAATAACAATGAACAAAAAACACATAACACAACAAATGATAAATGAGTTCACCCCTCTCTTGGGCTACATCTCCTGGTCCAGCTTCCAATGGATCATTTGTATTATTTGCTCAAAGTGATAAAAATGTGCTTTACAATGCTCAAAATTCCAAATAGACTGCTCCAATGGCTTTAGAACGTCCAAAAACCCCTAGCTGGGCTTTTTCAGCACCTCGTTTGGCCAAAAATTGAAGAAGATAGGCTTCCTGGAAGTCCCCCTTCAAACTTGTTGTCTCTGCATCTACAAAACGCACCCTTGTTGGCTCAACCTAGCCCACACGCATATTTAAGCGTAAAAAATTAGCACCAGACGCAACCGCGCGAACCGTGCAAACTTTAGGACGGTTACGGGCGCACCTAGCCCCTAATCGTCAAGGCAAGGTCATATGACCCATATGACCGTGCGTAAGTGCAAACATAGGCCCCCGTTTCCACAATCCAATGGTTAAAGGACAAGTGGCGGGTTGTTTGTATAAGCGTTGAAACAAAATAAAAACGCAACCGTGCGCGCGCCAAATGGTATAGCAATGGGTCATATGTTAACGCAATGTGCGACCAAGGGATGAGGCTAAGCCCCAGCTCGGTCGCGCCCCAACTATCCACATATGCAAACATATATAAATATATTTCCATATATATAACAAGGACCAACCAGTGGCACGCCGGTTGGCGGCTCTTCCCAAGTCTCTCCCCCCTGCCTGAAGGTCGCGGGGTCGACTCCAACCAACAACATAATTTTAAACCAATGTATATATGACACATGGCAGCCATTGAATGGGCCACGTCTCGCCATCCCGTTCGCTGCAAATATGCCACGTCACATGCCAACTGTCTGCCACGTGTCGTATGGACTACCATGTCCGCAGCCGTACGGACTGTACGGACTATACAATCAGCATCCCTTTTTTTTGCCTGTTTGTCATTTTGAACAGAACGCGATATCTCTCGCTCCCGATGTCCGTTTGAACCCAAACGAGTTGCGTTGGGTTTTTAATGACGATGCCTACACTCTCATTCGATTTGAAGTAATTCCAAGCACTTTGATTTTTTGAGCAAAATTTGATCCCCTGGATCAATACTTTATGCTTAAAGGTAAAACTACACTTGGTGACAACATGTCCATAATTTTGGCAATAATGCAATGGAAAGAAACATTGGTGTAATCTAACTTTCAACAAAGTAACAAATCCCCTTTTGTGGCATTGTGATTTTTAACAAACCATCCCTCAATTCCACCTTAACTATAATATGAGATGTTTATACAATTAAACCTATGTCCTTGAAGGACATGTCAGCCTTCATTAAGGTCCCAATATAATTTCCAACCTCCCTAAATACCTCTTTTGACTAAAACTTTAAAGGGATTACGAGAAATTTTACCTAGATTGGAACCAAGTCCATTCTCTCCCTTATATTATTGAATAAGAGTGTTCACCTATTCAAAATAATAGGAGAGGAGTCCCAATGCCAAGAACCCGCTAGGAACGTTTTTGCATCATTAAAAGGACGAATAGGGTATGCTAGGAAACCTCTTGAAAGAGAAAAGTGCATAGGCACATGCCCTAGAAAAGGACCCTGAGACTTTTAAACCCAAGGATACAAACCCTTGTCACTCAACTTCATGACCTAGAAAACATCCCACCAAAATCAAATATTCCATCTTGACTACCTCGTTTAAATTCACATCCTTTCCCAAGACTATGTTTACCATGTCAATTGTATTCTTTACAAAATCATTTTGACTCCTCTTCAGAATAGGGTTCCTCCTATCAACCTCTTTGACTCATATTTGTACACCTAACACAATTTTCTTTTCACTCAAATTAACCACCCTTTTATCCACATCAGTGCCTCTGAATCCAACCCCTCCTAATTCAATATCATTTAAGGAAGACCCATTAAAACCTAACCCAAAAAACTAACAAACTTGAGCCAAAATATTATTACACCAAGTGAAAATTATTAAGTTTAAATCAACCAAATTTTAGAGGGCATTGGTATAAAAATAAACTTGATAATGTCCAAGTATTCTACATACAAGAAGACTCAAAAATATGTACATATGTGACCCATTAAATTTATGAAAGTGTAAAAAATGTACAAGGTAAAAAAAATAGAAAACCTCTATACAAAGGCTTAATAAATAACAAACAAATCTATGGAACTGTAAAAACATGTAGTACTATTAAATAGTAAAAATTTACATCTTTCATTATTGTCAATATAATTTTATCTACTAAATAATACCAATGGCATGTTGCAAGTTTGGACCACGAGGTTGCTAGCCAATACATCTACAATTTTTACATTAATACCACCACATGCACCTTCACTCTTTGAGTCATGAGTTAACTCCTGCTCATCAGGGAAAATTTTAGGGTCTAAATTTCTGCCATGGGACAATTTTCCATGCTAGTTCCCAAAAATGATTCACCAATCTCCATTTTTTTCTAAAAATTATTTTCCCAAGTTATACATGGTAAGATTATTTAACCTTCAAAATCACCATAATGTTATGCATTGAGGCTCAGGTTGAAATTATCCCTCCAGTTCAACTTGGATCACAGACCAATCAATTACATGATTATCCTCATGAACATATTTCTTAAGAAAATATACATGGAAAACATTGTGTACTTTTAATGTGGGAGGTAAGGCTAGCTTGTAGGCTACTGGTCCCACTCTCTCAAGAATTTCAAATGGCCCACGATATCGTGGTGCCAACTTGGCACAAGTTTCCCTTTATTAGGGAGCTTCTCTTAGGCTTGATCCAAAGATACACATGCTCCCCCACTTTGAACTCCCTTTGAGTTCTGTTCTTGTCTACATAAATTTTCTTCAAGATCCAGATTTATGAGCGGAATGAAATGAATAATAGATTGAATGCCATAACATAGAGATATGGAGAACAACAACAGATATCCGATGAACAATAAATTCTATTGAATAAATAAAATAGGCTAAAACAATAAATTTGTAGAAATGAAACAAATTCTCGAATGGTGGTAGATATCTATGAGAACAGATGTGGCTGCTACACACATCCATCTGAATAGAATGATTACAACGAGGCTCTAGAGGAATTTTTAACATTACTCATGAATTCCAAAACCCAAGGCATCCAAAAACATAATCGTAGGAGATGAAACACCTAAATTTATGTGGGCTCCGATGGGTAAGTTGGTACCTCAACTTCTTGGGGTCGTAACTTTTGCATACGACCTCTATTTTAGGTGCTTGATAGCCCATTGGAAAGGGTACTTTCGAGAAATACACATTATCCATCAAAATCTGAATCTGTCTATAGTTTAACTATGGAAAGCCAGAAAAACATTGTTTAGGGCCCCAAAACGGCCCTGGAAGTACAAAAAGATGTAATGAAATGAAAAAATCCAAAATAAGCTAGTTGGATTAGGTGGGAAGCCACCAATATCCACCTGGAATTTGTTTAGGACTTTAGACAACTACGGAAGTGTAGAACCCACAATCACAAAGAAGTAAAAAAGAACGTGTTGAACTAAAAATTGTCAAGAGGAGCTCGTTGAAATAGGTGGGTGGTCACAAATATCTACCTGGATCAATCATCCCCCCTTAGGAAGCAACGGTCGCCATTGAATTGAGTGCCCCCATCAGGTGAGGAAATTTTTGTTGAATTTTTCCCTGGGTGAGCCACTTGACTTGGTGTAGGAGCTTCCCTACCTTGACAACCCGATAAAGTTGGATCTTCTTCTGGCGAGTTCCCTTGACCTATGTTTCCACTATTTGATTAGTGGATTCTTGTTCCATGCATTCAGGGTTGATATCTGTTGGTTTCAACTTCTCTGCGATATCTGAGGTGTCCAATAATGGTGGAAAATATGTCTGAAGGAGGTTCACATCAAACATTGGGTGCGATCCAAGGAAGGGTGGAGTGTTGAGCTCAAAAGCATTGCTACCCACAACCTTTGTGATAGTGTAAGGCCCATAGCCAAGTGGGCATATATTCTGATGGGGCACTGTAAGGTGCTCTTTCTGCAAATGTAACTAGACCTTGTCTCCCACCTGAAACTAGTGCGGTACATGGTGTTGATAATGGCACTGCTTTTACTTAGAATTGGATTTATACAAAATCTCATGGACCTGTTGGTGGATGTGATGAATACGATCAATGAATTTGGTGGATTTTTCAGCCTCAGATTGAACATGGGAATATTATGCATGTGTGGTTGCAAGAGGTAGTGCAACATCAATGGGACCCAAGGGTTGGAATCCAAACCCCACCTGAAATGGGATATGGTCAGTGGAGCTATGGAGAGCGCTATTTTCGTTGTGTTGAACATAGGGAAGACTCTCATCTCATGTACATGGATGCTTACAATTGTACACGTGCAGGATGTGCACAATCATCCGATTGTCAAACTCTGTCTAGCCATTGGTTTGGGGGTGGAAAGAAGTGGATTTAGTGAGCTTGGTGTCCAACAGTGGCTAGAGACTCAACCAAAATTTGTCGAGGAAACTATTGTCCCAATCTGAGGTGATGGTATTTGGTATCCCAAAATGTGATTCTCTTCTTGCAAGCTATGATAATGGCCATATTAAAAAACTAATCAACAACGACAAATACAAAATCATTGTCATTCTTGGTGTATGGAAGGCTAGATATGTAATCCATCGATATGGAGTCCTAAGGCTTCTTAGGAGTAGGAAGAGGGGTGTATAAGTATTTCTTCTTTATGGATGTCTTGACAATGACATAGGTAGTTAAATATTTGATATACTTCGTGACTTCTTGTCAAAGTTTTGGCCAATAAAAATGTTTCGGTAGAATGGCCATAATTTTCTCCACACCAAAATGTCCTACCATCCAACTATAGTGAGCCTCCCAAATCATCTTTTCACACTTTCTTGTGGGAACATAGAGGTGGCCCAGAAGGCATAACAGTCCATCCTGGAGGTGAAAATTGGTGACATTCTCTCCTGTACCCAAGAGTTGATAGGTGGTGGTAAAGTCAGGGTCACGCTGATAAAGCTGGGGCCACTTATATGCCTCATGCCCACATGAATGGAGCATTGTGGTGAGGGAAGCAATGGGAGGGAGACTGAGGTAGTCAATGCCATGATTTGTAGTCATTGTTTTATAATTGATGTTGAGATGGAACTGTTGTAGTTATGTGGACCACTTTTGATGGCGGTCATTCTGCAACTTCCTATATGTTTGTATGAACTGAAGAGGTTTGTGATCAGTGTGGATGATTGTCTCCTTTCCCAGAATGTAATGTTTCCAACGACGATGAGATTACACAATGAAATACATTTCTTTTTCATAGGTGGGGTATTTACATACATTATTGGAGAGTTTATCACTATGGTATGATACTAGATGACCGTGCTAAGTGAGAACTATGCCCACAGCATAGTCAGAGGCATCTGTCTCAATATTGAATGATTGTTGCAGATCTGGTAAGGAGAGTTCTAGAGCTGAGCATAAGTGATGCTTCATATCATAAAACGATTGTTGTTTTTCCTACCTCCATGCAAACTTTTCCTTGCCACAACCCTTGGTTACTTGGCTGAGGGCCCATGCAATATGGGAGAATCCTAGAATGAACCTTCGATAGAAGTTGGCCAGTCCCAAGAAGCTCCGAAGCTTAGTTAGTGTGGTCGGGGATGTCCAGTCATGAATGACTTGGACCTTAGTTGGATCCACATGTACCCCATTCTCATCAACAATGTATCCCAAGTATTGGACCCTATTCATGCCAAAGGAGCATTTTTTGATGTTGGCATATAGCTTGTGCTATCGCAGAGTGCGCAAAACCTATTAAATATGTTGCATGTTCTCCTCTCAAGTTTTTCTGAAGATGAGGATGTCATCCAGATATACCACCACAAAAGAGTTGATGAAGGGTCTCAATACATCATCCATCAATCTCATGAAATTTGTTGGTGCATTTGTTAAGCCAAAGGGCATGACCAACCATTCGAGGAGACCTTCTTTAGATTTGAAAGTTGTCTTCCATACATCAGTTGGTTTGATGGAACCTGGTGGTAACCAGACTTTAGGTCAATCTTACTTAATAATGTTTCCTCCTTGAGTTAGTCAAGAAGGTCATCAATTCGTGGAATTGGGTACCAATTCCCGACTGTGATTTTGTTTAATTCTTTGTAATCAATGCAGAGTTGTCAGGTCTCGAATTTCTTCTGCACCAGCATAATCATGCTTTTGCAAAGGGAGGAGCTGGGTCAGATGTGCCCCTTTTGAAGTATCTCTTGTATATTGCACTTGATTTCATCAGTTTCTATCAACAAGCGACGATAGAATGGTCCATTAGGAAACGAGGCACCGAGGGTTAGATCAATTGGATGCTTGACTTCGCAGTGCATCGGTACCCCGTTGGTTGAGGAGAATATGTCTCTCTACTCTTGCATGATCCCTTCCACTTGATTCTATTGCAAAGAGAGGCTCTGTGTATAGGTCACAGATGTGGCAGCGACCTTCTTCTTACTGAGAGAATGGATCACAAAGAAGATGAACTTATCAGTCTGTGAAATGACCTTATTACATTTCTTATCAGAGATTAAAGAAATAGAGGTAGACAACGCTACCTCCGGTATCCTGTAGAATTGTCTACCCAAAGTAATAGTAACACTGTGGGGTCTAGACTCATACACAACATGTTGCTTCCACAAATATGGTTGGCCTAAAAGAAAATCAAAACTTCATGGGGAGAAATATCAAACAATACCTCATCTTTGAAGGGCTTGATGTTGTAGGGAAGACAACACTATTAGATGATGCAAAGATCTCATCCTTGGCAAAGCCATCCGATGGTGTAGGGATGAGGGTGCGATGTTATCGATAGGCCTAGCTGCTTGATGACCTCTACTGAAATCAAGTTCTTTTGACTACTTCTATCAAAAATGAAATGCAGCGGAGTCCCCTTTACTCACATTTGTGAGTGAAAGAGGCATTCCCCTTCCTCTGGTTCTTTTGGTTTGCTTGGTTGGACTTTGGTGGTAGTGACAGTGGCACTAGGTTCGACATTGATGATCCATTTCCCACTTTATGGATTTGATTCGGAGTCAGAATCTTCCTCTGACTCGGACGCTTTCATCTCGATCACTAGTGACTGCTTTGAGCGACATTCTTCGGTGTTGTGCCAAGGGATTTTATGGTATTCACACCGCTTTCCCATTTCCTTCTTCGACTTCTCATTACCCTTCTTAAGTTGTGGCTTGGACTAGTTTTCTTGAGAGCAACCGTATTTTCTCTGTCCCTTGTTTGGTGGGTTGAGATCACCTTTTCCCTTCTTTGTCTGCGAGGAATTTTCATATCCAAACTCTTGCCTCTTTTGCTTAAATTTATGCTTGATCTTGACAACATTTCTATCAACCACACCTAATGATGCGATGTCTAGAAAATCCATTTATTTTTAAATGTATCTGTGTAGACAACTGTGGTATTTGAGAACTAGATGTTTTTCAGAGTCTTTGATACCCAATTTGGTGTGCAGAGTATGGAAAATATTGGTGAAATCTAGTACTGTTTGGTCCCTTTCTTGACACATCATGGTCCATCTTATGTATTGGTCCTCGTAGCTTCCAACAAGGTAGAACTATTCTTTAATGGAATCCTTGAAGGAATCCCAAGTGGGGGAGACTGTAAATATTGTAGATTCGTTTGTGGCCCTTTGCTCATAGTACATATCCCACCAGTCCTTAACATGGGGGGACGACCTTGAGGAGTGCAAAAGTAATATTTTCCCTATAGGAAAAATTATGGACCGAAACAAATGAAGAGCAGACCTCTCTAATACCACTGATCCAGATTTATGAGTTGTGAGAAATTAATAACAGATTGAATACCATAACACAGATATACAAAGAACAACAACAGATATTGAGTGAACAATAACTTTTATTTAATAAATAAAATAGGCTGAAACTATAAAATTATAGAACCGAAACAACTTGCTCGAATGGTGGTAGCTATCTCTGAGAAGAGATGTGGTTGCTATGCACATTCATCTGAGCATAATGATTACATTGAGGATACATAGGCCTTTTTAAAATTACTCATGAATGCCAAAACCCTAGGCATACAAAAATCTAACCCTAGGAGATGAAATGCCAAACGTTATGTGGGCTCTGATGGGTAAGTTGGTACCTCAACTTCCCGGGGTCGTAACTTTTTCATACGACCTCTGTTTTAGGTGCGTGATAGCTCGTTCAAAAGGTATTTTCTATAACTACACATTATGCCATCCAAATCTGACTTCATCTACAATTTGAATGTGGCAAGACAAAAAAACATTGTTTAGGGCCCCAAAACAACCCTGGAAGTACAACAAGATGTACTGACATGAAAAATTCCAAAATAATCCAGTTGGAGTAGGTGGGAAGCCACCAATATCCACTTGGAAGTTGTGTAGGACATCAAACAACCCCAAAAGTGTAGTACCCAAAATTACAAAGAAGTACAGAAGAATGTGTTGAACTAAAAAATGTTAAGAGGAGTCAGTTGGAATTGGTGGGTGTCCACCAATATCCACCTGGATCACCAGAAATTGACAATAATAATGTTGAAGGTTTTTCCTTGGAAGGAAATACAAACCATTCATAATAAGATAAAAGGACAAAAGGCCAATGGGATATAGGGAGACAACTCCAATCAGACTGGGTCTCAATATTTCCATTTATTGAACCAATACCTCCAACAAATGAGAAAGAGGCTTCACGAGAGGTTAGATGCATTTCACGAGAGGTTAGATGCATTATATATGGTTGGAAACTTGGAAAGACAATAAAACTGCAGATGAAGTTAGATACAATAGAGAATCATGCAGGAAAGGTGTATGATAAGGAAATTGTAAATGGCGAGGAGAAATCTATTATCAAATGGAAATCTTCTGAGGAATGTTGACATGTCAAATATGAATATTAATATAATAAATACTTAATAAGTAAGAGAAAACTCAAGGAAAGTGGAGGAAACATCACATTTTTATTTGGAAAGAAGATGGAAAGAAATTTGTTATCGAAGACGATGCAATTAAGCTCTGTATTTCACATCTTATCTAGAGTTCGTGCTATGACATATTTTCTAGATTACAAGAACTTTATATATTTTATTGAAGTGTCAAATTTTCCATATTCTCATTGGTCAGTAATGAGTGGTTGAGAATGGGAAAATATATAGCTCAAGTAGAAAATGATGATTTGAAAGAGAATATTGTAAATGATAGGTTTTTTTCATTGTCTTTGGATGAAGTTACAACTATTGATAATACTTCATGGATATGCATGAGAATTTATATGATTAATGAACATGTTAGGAATTCATATTTACTTGGGATTCACAAAATGAGGGAGAGTTATACAACTCAAAATATTTATGAACTTGTCATCAAGACTTTGAAGGAAATTGGTGGTCTGGATCATTTAATGATTGCAAAAAAGTTGGTATGTGTTAGAGCAGATTGAGAAGCAAACATGCAAGGGAAAAGGAATGGCCTTTGTGACTACAACTATCAACTTCACCATTTATGATTATTATTCATTGTATGTCTCATATAATGAATCTTGCATTTAAAATAGTAAGCAAGTTTCCAGTGGTTTCAAAAGTTGAAGATCTTGTACATGAAACTCATGCATACTTTTGTCGTAGTCCCAAGCGATTTAAAGAGTTTCAAAAATTTGTTGAAGGTGTTATAGATGGAAAAACACTACTAAAATATGTTGATACAAGATGGATCTCATTGAATGGACCAACTCAAAGACTATTTAGTGAGTGCCAATCCTTAGTAGGGGTGATGTATGAACATCGCTTCAGTGTAGACAAAGCTCAAGATCTTCTCTTTCGATTAACTGATATAGAGACATTATTAACATTGGCTGGAATTCTTACTATGATATATGAAATGAATATCCTTGTGAAAATGTCTTAGAGCCACATGATATATATTTCAGAATACATACATACAAGAAAATTAGCATGCCTTCAATTGGATAATTTGTATACGATGCCAGAGTCTTTCACAGGTCCAACATTTAAAGGTTGGACTACTATCATCGATATAGAAAACATTGAAAATTATTTGAACTTTGATGGAAAAGGAATACTATGTATGGCAGTGCGTGGGTATATGGTTCCATTTCGTTATGTTAGAAATATGGGACAAATCACTAAAGAGTTCCATGTGTCAGAGACCAATTCAACAATGTTGTGATTCCAGTGAAGCGCAACTTGATAGAAATTGCAAAATAACTAGCATCAGAGATAAGGGAATGATTTCCTTGAGATGAATTATTGGAGGCCGTGTATGTGGTATACCCTCAATATTGGAACCCTGAACACAATAGAGAGGCTAAAAGAGTTGATTTTTTAGAAAAATTAAAAATTTTAGGGAACCAATTTGGCAAGAATCACAATGTATAAGGAGAAGAGATTGAAGGTATATTAGATTCATCAAAGTTGTATCAACAAGCCAATATATTTGGTCAAACAATGTTAGCTCAATTTTTTGGTTTGGAGAAACCTCTAGAACATGGTGCAATAAGACTAAATTAGCTAAAATCCAAAACCTAGAAGAAAACATGTCAGAATATTTCAAATTAGCAGATTTATGTCAAACCATGATTTTGGGCTCAGTGGAGGATGAGAGAATGCTTATTGCACTATCATTCTTGAAGTCAGAGTTGAGGAACAATCTTTATAAACATATGGATACATGTTTAATATTATATGTAACAAAGTGTGACATAAATGATTTTCCATTCGATAGAGCACTAGCTCTTTGGCGATGAGATTGTGATAGAAGGGGAGAACAAAACACAACAAATTCACATAATGAACTTGTTATGGAAGAAAATATTTTGGAGGGTCATAATAATAGCTCATATACGGATTTTCCTATTCATAATATAGAAAATGAGGGTCAACATGTTGATGTGAAATAGGATATTAATATACCCCAAGATGTTATCTAAACCAATATACATGAGGGGACTCTTATTTTGACTTACATGTTCCATTGATGATTGGAGTTGTAGAAATAATGAATGGAATGGAACATGTGATGTGATTCTTGTTAGTTTATTGACTTAATTGTTCCTCTATTTTTGGAGTACATTGGAAAAAAGTAATTCTTTATGGGAGCAAGATTTACCATCTGTAAATTTGAGATTGCATTTAAGGTAAAAATAGGTTCTATATTTTGTATTAAATAATGTAACATTGAAGCTACATTTATTTGATCCAAGCTATTTTAAGTTTGATGGTTTGATAGTTAACTAAGACATTCTCTTTTTCCTATCTGTGACAGGAAATGAATCTGTCATTCGATGAAGTTGAGACCTATCTCTTTACATAGATAGTGTCCTAGTATTGAAGGCTAAATAACTAATTAACATGACTTTTGCTAACTTCTAGGAAAGAATGGGCTCATTAAAGATTCAAGTGCATGAAAATTATTGGATTTGTAACTTTTATATCTTGGCAAATTTTAATGGTTTGTTTGTTGTTTGCATTTGGACCATTTTTTCAAATTTGGAAGTTTGTTTTTATTTTGATTAAAGATTGTGTTAGTCCATTGAATGCTTCTAGTTCTCATTTGATGCTTGACTGAAGCTTGAGCCATTTTTAGTAGCTTGATTTGTTTATTTAGAATATATTATGTTTATTTATATTTTCTTTGAGAAGACATGTTGGTATTCATAAAAGGAATGAGCCATGAGTTGCTAAGCGAAGAGAAAAATGGTCTATGTACTGGCCTACTAGATTCCTACGTAGTCATCATAGAACATCTATTGCCAATGCGACGGACATTCATCTAATTCATTTATAATTTTAATGTTATTAATAATTTTTTTTTACATGTAACCTCTCAATAATTTTTTTATGAATCATTGAAATGATTTGTAATCGAGTATGGTTATTTCAAAGGAAATCAAGCATAGTAAAAAGAATTGTTCGCTAATAGAAACTCAACTGAACATTGGCACTTCTTTTTAATAGATTAAATTTCCATATACAATGTTAATTCTCCAGTGATCAATCGAAAAATAAGGACTAGAACCCAACATATCCCCCCAATTGCACCATTGCATGTCCTCGTGCAACTTCAAAGTTCACCCACTTAGAATCAGAGTCTCAGTCGGGGCATGAAGTTTTCCAATGCAAATTAAAAATATTGTAGGATGATGCAACATTCTCTTCTAAATTCCTATAGCCCCTAGAATAAATCACTTCTTCCCAACATTCACTTTCATTCTTCTTAGTTAATTCGTACTTATGTTGATACTTCTTTGTTGGCAGACAAATAAGAGGGAAATGAAATTTAAGCCCCAACCAATGTGGACCACAAGTCTGAATGCATTCAATATAGCTAGGAACCTGAGACAGAGCATAGGTAAAATTTCCATGACTGTAGGTATCCTTGGTCCTCAAGGCCAGAGAGGATGCTTCCCATCTAAATCTGCTACCTTCCAGTGCAACCGATTTATGATCATTAATTGTTTTAACACAAGAATCTATGACAAACCTTTGAAGGTCTGTCACTTTTCTAGTCCTGTAAGATGAAGAGAGTATATGTCGATGTATATTAAAAACAGTAGTAGGAGTATGGGGTTGACCCCTAATCCATAACTTTCCTTCTCCTTCATTCTTCTGGATTGTGTGGAAGGAATTCCACCATTTTGCCTGATTGTTCAAAAAAGAAGTGAAGGCTCTCCGCTGCACATCTCCTACATAGGGAACACAATTAAATATTATATCCAATAGGCATGCATGTTCATGCAAATAAATCTCACACATGAAATGTTGATCTCAGAAATCACTCTGGGAAAAAGTTTCTAAAAACTCAGAGGCATTAATCATTTTATAAGGCCTTCCTTCCTTAATATATTTAAGATTAAAAATAATTAATTGTTCATGAAGGAAGACTGGGTATGAGGGAGAAGGGATTCTACATCTCAACAACTCTTCTCCTAACAAATAAATTTTATTTTTATCCTTTTGCAGAATATGGCACTTGTCTTGTAGCATCTTCAACTCTCCCAATTCCTTCTTCATTTCTTCCCATTTAAATTTCTGAGACGTCACAAATTCAATGTATTTCTCCCTAAGGTCCTATATTTCCTTTCTATGGGTTGGCATAAGAATCATTCCTTCTCCAAACATGGTAACCTATTGCTTCCATTTATCAATCTATGCCAGCAAAAATATAGTATTATCTTCTGTGTCATGATGGTCAACTTCTTGTTCATCCCCATCACTGATTTATAGAGGAATTTCAACTTGTGTCATTGGTTCTTGTGTAACCGTGAGTTTATCTGGCTGTGATAATTCCGCTTCCTCAACCACTGGTTCTTGTGTGATAGTTTCTTCTTCTATTTCCTCATCAGATTATTGATTTAAATTAGGTACCAATGGTTCTTGTGTAGCAGTGGTAATCTCAGGCTGGGTTGTTTCAATAGTCTTATCCATCATTGGTTCTTGTGTTACAGTGACAACTTCCTATATATCCTTTTTATACTACATATTTAAATAAGGTACCATTGGTTCTTGTGTTACAATGGCATTCTAAGGTGTTTCAATAGTCTTCTTTTCTTCTTCCTTATCCATTAGTTCTTGTGTGGAAGTGGCTTTCTTTCTCTATGCTGCCTCAACCAACTCTTCTTGTCTTCTAATTAGTCCCAAAGATGAGGGATCAAGAAGGGTCACCTCATACCCATCCAATCTATAAATATCTCCACACTCAAAACACAAATATTCCTTAAATGTTTCATGTGTTTCATCCTTCTCTGATGGCATGGTTTGTCCTCCTAAGAGATGGGTTGCTTGCACTAATAAATCCAGATCATGAGTTGGAGGCCTTTGGGCTCCCTTTTCTACTTTTATCATTTCCAATTCCCCTGTAAGCTTCTGAACGTATTTTTTCAATTGATCATTCTCAAATAAAAGGGAATGAATCTAACTTTTACCTCTTTCAATAATAGGTTCTTGTGTTTCAACAGCTCTTTGATTTGGGCTCATGTTGCCAATTGGTTCTTGTGTTACATCGAAAAATTCTTTTTGTTGTTCATCACCCAGTGTTTCTTGAGTAACAGTGGGTGATAGGATGCAACACATGAATCTCAATTTCTTCCATTTTCAGATTAGCTACCTATGCTATGACAACCCTGGTTCTTCTCCTTGTACTTGGGAAAGTTGATGGAAACACTGGCAGTGGCCTCTTCCTCCTTAATAGCTTGGGAATTGTTTGGGGAGTTTTCTCTGAGACAATTTCAACTTCATAATCGAGGGAAACATGGGAAGAATCATCATGCAAAGAAGATGATTCCTACTACAACTAAGTTACATTCTCTCTTTGAATCATTGTTTCAACCTCCCGAATATGTTTTGGTGGAGTTTCTTCCCTTTCAGGTGATGGTGACCTCTCCACAATTAATTCCTTCACTGTATCTCCAGAAGGCATCTCTATATATGATCCTTACCTCATTTTTTCCATGGTTTTTTCCACACTTAGTTCTTTTTCTGTATCCCCTCCTTCGTGTTGTGTTGGTTGATTCTCCTCTATCAACTGTTCATTTTCCTCTACTATAATTGTAGGTGATTTTTCAGGGTTTGGGTGTAGATATTCCTCCATCTGCACTCCAATATCTTCCATATGTGCATCTTCTACAATAAAAAATCCAGGGCTATCCCTCATTTCTACATCACCACTTCCATGTCCTTGTTCTCCAACAACATTATCGTGTCCCAATTCTTCATTAATTCCTTCTCTTTCCTCTCTTTCCTTGTCTAAAATAATCATGTCACTACTTCCTACCTCCTCTTCTAATTCATTGGCATCATTTTCACCAACTTCTACTGCTCCCCTGTCAATGAATTGAGCCCATGTATGGTTTTCTAGTTCTAAGTCTCTCAACACTATTAATTTTATCAAACAGTGGTGTGTGACAAAACCTTGGGGAAAATGGGATTGTCTTACATAATGTGCCATATTATGCAAATATTCTAACATATAATAAGGCATATTTATCAATGATCCATGATGAAGATGTGACAGCAGAACAAAATCATATGTGTAAACAATCTTGTACCTACCTTCACATGTAATATATTTCTTCAAGAAAGCAACAACCTGATCCCAAGGTTGAGGTAAAGACTATGTTTTTTTCCACGTCCTCTAGGATGCACTTGCTCTCCTTCCTCCAAGAAATTGTTGTTTGCGTTAGGAATGGTTTTCCTTCGTCCAAACCATTTTCTTCCAGTGCTGGGAAGCCCAATAATAGAGGATATAACTTCCTTTGTTACACTAATATCCAAACCTCTAACATGCGAATGAGTTCCTGTTAAATTTCAGGGGAATTATAGGGAAATATCACTGTCAAACCCGTCCAACCACTTGAAATATGCTACACACCCCGCGTCTTCAAATATTTTGTAGACTTCTGGGCATCGAAGTAGGGTGTCGAGGATTACTAGTTCATGATGGAATGCAAATGCTCCCATGTTGAATGTTCTATTTTGTAATTAGTTTTTACAATATTGCAAATGAGTTTCAGGTTCAAAATTCCCAACACAGACCCAGGGTCTTCATCATGCATGAGCGCGCAGGAACAATGGAAGGATATTTGTTGGTATTTTTGGAAAGGTAGTGGTGAAAAATCAACCTGAAAACCATGCTAATTGAATGTTTATGGCGACAATTTGTTAATTTATTCAGGGATGATGGGATACCCCCCAACTTGAACTGACAGTATTTGTCGTTTGTTGGTGATGTGGAAGGGCATGGAACAATCATTATTTCACAACATCATGTCAAACACATGTCATAGTGACCAGTCATACATGTAGGTTGTAAACCACAGAAAGCGGACATGTACATGTGGGCATTGACTAGTGATTGATGAATGACGACAAGAAAAATCTATTATCTGAGGTGGCGATTACATTCAACTTATGAGTACGTTCCATTAATAGATACTTATTACTAATGGCCACATATGAAAATGGTGGAGTAACTCAGAAATCTGCCAGCTGGATATGATGGAATTGGTGGGGCCATGGCCCATGTTCTTCTTTGTGTGTGTTTCAGTATGGTGTTTCAAAACGATGTTTCAACACGATGTTTCAGCATGGTGTTTCAACACCAACATATCTGCATTCACTCTTATTAATTATGCATAGTCTTCTTCGTGCATGCAACGTGTTTCATCCAAATGTTTCGGCATGGTTTTTCAACACCATCATATCTACATATATGCACATCTATGTGGTTTACAGGTATTATTGTGTAATTACCCAAATTAGGACTAAGGAAACATCATCCTAGTTTACAAGTTAACTATGAATTAAGTTCTAACATAACACAATGTTGAATGAATAATGAATTGTACTTGCTCTAGAATTGATGTTCTCATAGGAAATGTAAACAATAAGGATGAATTAATAAAAGATAATGAGATGAAAATCACATGGAAATGATAAGGAAAAAGGGGCAATTTTAGCACCCAACAATGTCTCACTAAGTCACTTGAGTATATTAAAATATTATTCGTGCGTTTTTTAGCACGGTGTTTCAGCATGGTGTTTCAACACCAACATATCTATATTCATTGAACATTCTTATTAATTCTGCATAGTCTTCTTATGCGTCCAGTTTGTTTCAACCAAGTGTTTCAGCACTAACATATCTGCATTCATTCTTATTAATTCTACACAGTCTTCTTCATGCGTGGAGCGTGTTTCATCCTGAGCCAAGTGTTTCAGCACCAACATATTTGCATATATGTACATCTCTGTGGTTTACAGGTATGACTGTGTAATTACCCAAATTAGGACTAAGGAAACAACATCCTAGTTTACAAGTAAAGTATGAATTAAGCTTTAACATAACACAATGTTGAACGAATAATGAATTGTACCTACTCCAGGATTAATGTTCTTATAGGAAATGTAAACAATAGGGATGAATTAATACGAGAGAATGAGATTAAAATGACATGGAAATGATAAGGAAAAAGGGGCAATTTTAGCACCCAACAATGTCTCACTTGAGTATATTAACATAATATTCTTCATGTGTGTTTCAACACGACGTTTCAGCATGGTGTTTCAACACCAACATATGTGCATTCATTGAACATTCTTAGTAATTCTGCATAGTGTTCTTCATGCGTGTAGCGTGTTTCAGCACGGTGTTTTAGCACGATGTTTCAACACCATATTTTCTTGGAATAATCCCAAGATTGAATATTGATTCAAATTTATTTAAATTAATATACTTTTAAAATATTCTCCAAGACTTTTAAAAGGTTTTATAATTATGTGAAAATTCGCCACAATTTCACAAGATTTTATAATTCCGTGAAATATTCGCTCAAATTTTACAAGATTGTATAATTTGGTGAAAGATTCGCCAAAAAATTATATATGCATATTATTTTATTGATAAAATAGCCTTCACACTTTCCCATGTGTCATGGGGATTCTCCCATTTATTACACATATAAATTTAGAGGGGGTTCTTAAAATTTTCCCTGACAACAAAAACTTTTTTGGGTTTCTTAGTTGGTGGTCTACTTAGTAAAAAATTCCTTCTCCATTCCTAATTTTTTGACACTAAGTGAGTGTTAGGTATAATTTGTGGAAAGGGAATAAAAATAATACTTACTTAATGGTTGTGTATTGAGCATAGACAAAATGGAAATAAGAACTAGAAATTTTGTGTCTATTATATATATATATATCATCCTCAAGCTAGTATTGTTTATGGAATAAAATAGAAAATTAATGAAAACTTAAAAGATACCATAGAATGAGAAAAACACTTATAAATAATGAAAGAATGTTTCTATACCAAAAAGATAGGCCAAATATATGCTTGAGGATAAGATTTGTTGAAGGTTTATGGGCTCCAAATTCCCCTCCTTAGGATGGGTCCTTGGCTTCCTTAGTGTGTGAGATCCCCTCCAAGAAAGGAGGACCAACCACAAAAGGGCTATAGAAAGCCATTGAAAGGAGGACCACCCACAAAAGGGCTATAGAGAGCTAATTTTTAGAAACAAAGTAAAAGGGTTATATGTGTACAAGATATCAATAAGGATGAGGTATGAATATCCATACTCATTAGGATATCTCATAACAAGGATACAATGGTGTGTGTAATCTACCTGCGTCTTAGGTCCTCTTAAAGGGGTGGGGTATAAACAAATTTCTTTTCCTTATCCATATTGAAACCTATTTTTAAGAGTACCATCATCTTATGCTTGTCAATATCTTTCCAACCTCTATAACCAATCTCAAATCTGAGATTTGGATCAAAATTTATCGCCTCCTAAAGTTTAAGGCCTTATTACAAAGGCCCTCTCATTCCCATGTGGAACCCATGGGGCACCCACGTGGATTCCATGTGGTATCCACATGGAATCCACATGGCACACCTGGTACATACATGGCTACTGATGTGGCTAATGACATGAAAAACATGTGGTAATCAATCGACCAAGGCCCTCAACTCCTCCACACTCAACACCACTTGACTAACATTCTACCGATACCTGATATGTCGATATCGGGCTACCGAGTATCAACCATTCTGACACCACCACATTGAAAAAATCCTGATAGGTAATATGTTGGTTTTCCAGTTGGCATCCTGGACATGTGGCCCAAATTGGAACCTGCCACCTGGCTAGACACACCACATGTGGATTGGCACCCTACACACCTTATATAAACAAAATTACATTAAAATCCCATGCCTTAGGACTTTATTTATTTAATCCACATCATGGTTAATTAATCCTCATTAATTTAATATCCCACACAATGAGATTTTTCGCTTAATATGTTTCACATACCCATAATTACTAAGAAATTACTTCTCCTCCGGTGTATTAATTACCAAACCTACCTTCTTATCATTTCCAACCTTTCATATTCCGGTAGAGGAATTAATAATAATATTTTAATTAATAATGCACCACTACCAGTGTTTGATATCCTATTGGGTTTAGTACGAATATAATGTACGGGCCCACGGGTATACCATTCACCATGCATACCTTCCATTCTCAACTTCCTGACACCTGGTAATCTAGTGAGGTTTTAATAACACCATTATATACAAATATATATCGTCACCCTAGGTATATCATTTATCACACTCCCATTTACTTCCCATCATTTGATACCAGATACTATGATGGGGGATTCAATATTATATTATTATATTGACCCTTATTATATTGCTTATCATGCGCTCACTTACTTCCCCATCATCAGATAAAAGATATTTTGGTAGGGGTTTAATATTATTAGAATGTTGAGGGAAAGGAGTATTGATAGCAGGCATATGAAAATAAATAAAGCAATGAATACACTAACAAAGATCTCTCTGGGGTTATAGAGTTTACCTTTTTATAGTATATATTCATATGACTGGTAGAATTAACAAATTATTTCCTTTACTAGAAAAGGAAAAATTCCAAGCTTCTCCACTCACGTGCCCAAGATAGAGTTTCACAATTTTTAATATAATATAAGAATTCATATTCTTAATATTCAACTTATTAATACAATAAATGGTAATTTGAGAAATTACCAAGAGTTACCAGCCTCCTTTCATCATGCAATTTTTTCTTAAGAAACCTTATTGAAATATATATACACATATATTTATTCATTTAAATTTATTTCAGAAAATTAAATTCTCTTGGGATTTAAACTTCCCACAATAAAAATTTATGTTTTACTAGGACTTACTACCCACCTAAAATCATGCAAATATTTACTACTATTTAGGAAACGCCACCATTTCACGTATTTACCTTTCAACATGGGTTTACTAAGTAAATCCGGGTAAAAAATCCATTATTACCATGTCTTAGTAAGGCATAAATTAAACAAAAGACACATAATTCTTGATTTTATTTTATTCCACACATTTATCATGTTAAATACCTTATCCTCTCAACCAAATAGCCTTCACTTATGAGACCAAAACTGTGGTTAATATTTCATTTCATGACTCCCCCTTATTCAGATTATTACATTGGCTATAAGTTAAAGGCTTTTACCCATGCTTCCACATGATATTTAGCATTGTACTAAGACTTACAATAAGGTCATAAGGCATGATCTTTAACTAGGGACAGGTCATCTCCCGAATTTGATCTATAACTTCAATACTATAGGGAGTAACATTCATAATATAGAAATTAAAACATTTTTATCTTTAGATGCTTTGTGAAGACTTTGATAATTTAGTCTTCACTACTAACACCTGAGATGTGTTCATATAAATGGGTTTCAAATACCCAACTAACATTTTTTTATTACTCAAAGTCACAAATAATTACTTATAACAACCTTTTAAAAACAAAGACAGTCAAAAGACAACGAACGAAATATGTTTTCCAAGACTTTTTTCATATTTTATAATGAGCCAAGCACGTGGATAAACAATTTCACTACTAGAACAAAATATCAAATTCTTCATATAAAGAAAACATCAATTCCATAACATCAATAAACTTATCATGGAATACATAAAATATTGAAAAGCTTATCTAATAATTTAAGATAGTCTGGAAATTGTTGATGGGTAATCCTATTTCCACCCAACCATAGGCACAACTATATTTTGTCTATCCTTGCAGTCAGCCATCCCCTAGCTAGAAGATCATGGCATAAGGGAAATTCTCACTCATTGAAAAAGGTAAAAATATGAAGGCCACTCTCCTTCACCAACAAAAATTACCAAGATACATCTCCAATTCCACCAAGCAAGGGGGCCTACTCTTGACTCAAGGAATCATAACAATTAGCTTGCACAACAAAATACCCAAAATTAGCATCCCCATTTATCAGCTTGTTTTACAGAGTCGTACTTTTTATTTTCTTACCTAGAACACAAATAACTTGACTTCCCTCTATTTAATATCCACCAGAGCCATTTTCTGAACATTCCCCCCTCCATTTCGTGGGTCTCATACCACTCTATGACATCCATAATTTTGTGGGTATGTTTTCCACAAATTCCAAGTCAGCTCATAAGTATCAAGATGGGTACTTTTCTTCCCATGCTTCTGAAGCAAGGAAGTTTTGGTACAACCCCACTTTCTTTCCCATAATTGTGGTAAGATGGTAGTTCAACTACCAAATTTCTTCATTAACTAAAATTGTGGGAAAAATGGGCAATGTAGGTTTTCTTGAATATTAAATTGGCAAGGAACTTTTCTCACCATTTCACTCTCATGGGATCATTTTCTCTGTAAATGATCCACCCATCCACAATTTATTTTCATTATCATCAAACTACATGCAGGAAAGAGGAAAGTATACATAAAAATAGGAAAGAGGAAAGTATACATAAAAAGGAAGAAAGAAAGAGGAAAGTATACATAAAAATAGGAAAAATAGTGTTTTTTCAAAACCCTCCAGCAAACATCAAGATACAAGGAAGTCGCCTACTCTTTTATCCAAAACCTTTTATTTGAATAAGTCAACCTCAAATTCATAGCTTCAATATCATATAGACCCCCATATTCTAATACCTTAGAAAGAACTTAGACACAATATCAACTTGGGAAGAAATGCCCTAGACTTCTTGACAAACCAAAGAGAACTTTAGGTTTCCACAAAAATAACATTCTCCATATTCATCCAAACCCCCTTAAAACAAAATTCCTTGTAACTAACACTATCAATATATGTTCCATAGATATTCAATTTTGTCAAGTCATTTCCTAGCTCCTGAGAGTGAAGAGAGAGCTCCAATCCTAATTCAAAAGACCAACAATTAGAAAAGAAAAAATATGTATTCCTTCAATCAAAGATAATTCCCCCAAACCTCCCTCTCGCATCCAAAAACATAAAATCCCACCCTCCTAATTGCTTCTCAAGATCCTCAATAATCTTCCCCCATTCACTCATTATTTCCTACAAGAGTGACAAATATGGACTGCGAGTCTCTACAAATACTTTTGAGTACTTTTTTTTGGAAGGTTTCACTAATTCTTGATAGTTTAAAGAAAGGAAAAACATGGGGCCAATCCTCAGGGGGTATTCAATGCATTAATAATCCCATAAATCTACAGTTGTTGTCTATTTGAGAGTTAGTAGTAAGTATTTCTTGGGAGATAGTTATGAAATATTTCCTATCACTAATTAAAAAATAGGTCCCTTCCCCCCATTTATCCCTAATACTTCATGAAAAATCTCAATCGAGCCCATTTGAAAAATATTTCCTAGCCCTTGGGTCATACCTAAGTGGCGCTTCTAGAGCTACCTCTACATAGGGAAGAACCTTTACTAAGATAAACCCTACCCACATCAACTGAGCCAAACACTTCACCCACAAACTAATTTTCTATCTTAGGAGATAAGGTTTGAGGGGAATGGAGACACAAACCCTTACACATATCATCCATCTCCCAAGTTTAGCCAAGATTAAAAAAAATATCATCTCCTAAGGAGGAAGAAAATTTTAATGGGGCAAGTGAATTATAATATTACCTATGTGGTCATGAAGATATTGGTGGGATTTTCTCCACCATATTCTGAGCCTAAGGTTGGAGGATAATTCACATGTCCTTTTGATAATGAGGCATCTTTTTCTAGTTCCTTTAATGAAGATAAATTTTTACCTGGGTTTTCATATTTTTCAATGACAAAGGTGCGACCTTTCAAAACCCATCCTTCCAATAATCAAACTCACAACCTCAGGTAATATTCCATTAAATTATTTTTCATTATAGGCCACCCTATCCTTTCTCACCCATACTTTATGCTTAAAGGTAAAACTACACTTGGTGACAACATGTCCATAATTCTGGCAATAATGCAATGGAAAGAAACATTGGTGTAATCTAACTTGCAACAAAGGAACAAATCCCCTTTTGTGGCATTGTGATTTTTAACAAACCATCCCTCAATTCCACCTTAACTATAATATGAGATGTTTATACAATTAAACCTATGTCCTTGAAGGACATGTCAGCCTTCATTAAGGTCCCAATATAATTTCCAACCTCCCTAAATACCTCTTTTGACTAAAACTTTAAAGGGATTACGAGAAATTTTACCTAGATTGGAACCAAGTCCATTCTCTCCCTTATATTATTGAATAAGAGTGTTCACCTATTCAAAATAATAGGAGAGGAGTCCCAATGCCAAGAACCCGCTAGGAACGTTTTTGCATCATTAAAAGGACGAATAGGGTATGCTAGGAAACCTCTTGAAAGAGAAAAGTGCATAGGCACATGCCCTAGAAAAGGACCCTGAGACTTTTAAACCCAAGGATACAAACCCTTGTCACTCAACTTCATGACCTAGAAAACATCCCACCAAAATCAAATATTCCATCTTGACTACCTCGTTTAAATTCACATCCTTTCCCAAGACTATGTTTACCATGTCAATTGTATTCTTTACAAAATCATTTTGAGTCCTCTTCAGAATAGGGTTCCTCCTATCAACCTCTTTGACTCATATTTGTACACCTAACACGATTTTCTTTTCACTCAATTGAACCACCCTTTTATCCACATCAGTGCCTCTGAATCCAACCCCTCCTAATTCAATATCATTTAAGGAAGACCCATTAAAACCTAACCCCAAAACCTAACAAACTTCACATCCATATATAGTATAAAGGATTAAAAAGAAAAATAGAAAGGAACCATCTGGAACACATGGAGAATTTACTTCAACACAAAAAAAAACTAGAAATGGGTGCATTCCAACTCTCTTGGAGTAAAATTATTCACTTGTAGCTTGATCCGAACAACCAACCTCCACCACACCCATTAATCTTGTTGTCACTTAAGCATACAAGTCTAATAGAGAAGAATGAATGTACCTTCCCCAATCTGTTAAGAACCCTTGAAATCAACTTAATCAACTTTTCCATTCAAACCTAAGTATTTTTGAATATCTTTACTAATGACCATGGTATTTGAATGGAATACACTACTCCAAGGATGACTAGGAGTCTCACATGCACAAGGAGAAGTCCAAATATAGACCCATTTAAGGTGGTCCTTTGAATAGTCACTCCAAATCCTCTATCATCAACCTCCTACTTCCATGCCAATAATCATTACTATAACACAATAAGGATTGATCACATTTCTCCTCTTGAGCATTTATTTCTATTGTTAAATTTTACTAACAATAGGAATACATAACCCATGATTTACTTAACAAAATACACAACCTATAACAAAATACACAACCTATGATCTTGCAAAATATAAGTACCTATTGATAAATCATATATGCATAGTTGTTTATTACAATATTCTTGATTTCAAGTCATCTATGAGATACAACCCATTACACTCCCATTATCATGGTCCTTGAGCCAAAATATTATTACACCAAGTGAAAATTATTAAGTTTAAATCAACCAATTTTCAGAGGGAATTGGTATAAAAATAAACTTGATAATGTCAAAGTATTCTACATATAAGAAGACTAAAAAATATGTACATATGTGACCCATTAAATTTATGAAAGTGTAAAAAATATACAAGGGGAAAAAATATAAAACCTCTATACAGAGGCTAAATAAATAACAAACAATTCTATGGAACTGTAAAAGCATGTAGTACTATTAAATAGTAAAAATTTACATCTTTCATTATTGTCAATATAATTTTATCTACTACAGAACACCAATGGCATGTTGCAAGTTTGAACCAAGAGGTTGTTATCCACTACATCTACAATTTTTACATTAATACCACCACATGCAACTTCACTCTTTGAGTCATGAGTTAACTCCTGCTCATCAGGGAAAATTTCAGGGGCTAAATTTCTCCCATGGGCTAATTGTCCATGCTAGTTCCCAAAAATGATTCACCAATTTCCATTTTTTTCTAAAACTTATTTGCCCAAGTTATACAGGGTAATATTATTTAACCCTCAAAATCGCTAGAATGTTATGCATTGAGGCTCGGGTTGAAATTATCCCTCAAGTTCCACTTGGATCACAGACCAATCAATTACATGATTAACATCATGAACATATTTCTTAAGCAAAGATACATGGAAAACATTGTGTTCTTTTAATGTGGGAGGGAAGGCTAGCTTGTAGGCTACTGGTCCCACTCTCTCAATAATTTCAAATGGCCCACAATACCGTGGTGTCAACTTGGCACAAGTTCCCATTCTTAGGGAGCTTCTCTTAGGCTTGATCTAGAGATACACATGTTCCCCCACTTTGAACTCCCTTTGAGTTTTGTTCTTGTATGCATAAATTTTCTTCATGATACGGATTTATGAATTAAATGAAATGAATAATAGATTGAATACCATAACATAGAGATGTGGAGAACAACAACATATATCCAGTGAACAATAACTTCTATTGAATAAATAAAATAGGCTAAAACTGTAAATCTGCAAAACTGAAACAACTTCTCGAATGGTGGTAGCTATCTCTGAGAAGAGATGTGGCTACTATGCACATCCATCTAAGTAGAATGATTACAATGAGGATCTAGAGGCATTTTTAACATTACTCATGAATGCCAAAACCCTAGGCATCCAAAAACCTAATCGTAGGAGATGAAATGCCTAACGTTATGTGGGCCCCGATGGGTAAGTTGGTACCTCAACTTCTCAGGGTTGTAACTTTTGCAAACAACCTCTATTTTAGGCGCATGATAGTCCATTGGAAAGGCACTTTCGAGAAATACACATTATTGTGTCAAAATTTGACTTCGTCTATAGTTTGACTATGACAAGCGCCAAAAAAATTGTTTAGGGCCCCAAAAAGACCCTGTAAGTACAAAAAGATGTACTGACATGAAAAATTCCAAAATAATCCAGTTGGATTAGGTGCGAAGCCACCAATCTCCACCTAGAAGCTATTTAGGACTTCAAACAACTCTAGAAGTGTAGAACCCACAATTACAAAGATGTACAGAAGAAAGTGATGAATTAAAAATTGTCAAGAGGAGCCCGTTGAAATAGGTGGGTGGACACCAATATCCACATGGATCAGTCCTCCCCCCTTAGGAAGAAATGGCCTCCATTTCATTGAGTTCCCCCATCAGGTGATGAAACTTCTGTTGAATTTTTCCCCAGGTGAGCCACTTTCCTTGGTGTAGGATCTACCCTGCCTTGAAAACCCAATAAACATGGATCTTCTATTGGTGAGTGCCTTTGAACTGTGTGTCCACTATCTGATCAATAAATTATTTTTCCAGGCATTCAAGGTTGAGCTCTGATGGTGTCGACTTCTCTGGGATATCTGAGGTGTCCAATAGTGGTGGAAAATATGGCTAAAGGAGGTCCACATTGAACACTAGGTGTAAGCCAAGAAAGGGTGGAGTGTTGAGCTCAAAAGCATTGCTATCCACAACCTTGGTGATAGTGTAATTCCCATAGTGAAGTGGGCAGAGCTTCTGATGGGGAACTGTAAGGCTCTCTTTCTGCAAATGTAGATAGACCTTGTCTCCCACCTGAAACTGGTGCGATACACAGTGTTGATCATAGTGCTACTTGTACTTAGAATTGGATTTCTGCAAAATCTCATGGACATGTTGGCGGATGTGTTGAATCCGCTCAATGAATTTGGTGGCTTTGATGGCCTCATACTAAACATGGGAAGATTATGCATTTGTGGTTGCAAGTGGTAGTGAAACATCAATGGGACCCAAGGGTTGGAATCTCTACCCCACCTGAAATGGGATATGGTCAATGGAGCTATGGAGAGCTCTATTGTCATTGTGCTGAACAGAGAGAAGACTCTCATCCCATGTACATAGATGCCTAGAATTGTACACGTGCAGTATGTGCACAATCATCTGATTGATGAACTATGTTTGGCCATCGGTTTGGGGGTGGAAAGCAGTGGATTTAGTGACCTTGGTGTCCAATTGTAGTATCCTAAAATGGACCCACACCCATTCAAAGAAGATCTTGGCAGTATCTACCACTGGGATTCTCTTCTTGCAGGCTATGATAATGGCCATCTTCGAAAACCGATCAACCACCACAAATACACAATCATTGTTGTGCTTGGTGGATGGAGGGCCAGACATGTAATCCATTGAGATGGATTCCCAAGGCCTCTCAGGAGTAGGAAGAGGGGTGTATAAGTATTTCTTCTTGATGGGTGGCTTGGAAATGACACATGGAGTTAAATATATGATATACTTCTTGACTTCTTGTCAAATTTTTGGCTAATAAAAATGTTTCTATAGAACGACCACCATTTTCTCCACACCAAAATTTCTTGCCATCCGACTACAGTGAGCCTCCCAAATCAGCTTTGCACACTCTCTTGTGGGAACACAGAGGTGTCCCAGATGGAATAACAGTCCATAATGGATGTGAAAATCGATGGCATTCACTCATGTACCCAAGAGATGATAGGTGGTGGCAAAGTCAAGGTCACGCTGATAAAATTAGGGCCACTCAGATTCCTCATGCCCAAAAAAATGGAGCACTGTGGTGAGGGAAGCAACAGGAGGGAGACTGAGGCTGTGAGTGACACGATTTGTGCTCCTTGTTTTATAATTGATGTTGAGATGGAACTTATGTAGGTATGTGGACCACTTTTGATGGCAGTTGTTCTGCAACTTCCCCTATCTCTGTATGAAGTGCAAAGGATTGTGATTAGTGTGGATGATTGTCTCCTTTCCCAGAATGTAATGTTCCACTGATGACGAGATTTAAAAATGAAATACATTTCTTTGTCATAATTGGGGTATTTCCAGACATTATCGGATAGTGTCTCACTATGGTATGATACTGGATGACTGTGTTGAGTGAGAACTATGCCTACAACATAGTCGGAGGCATCCGTCTCAATCTTGAATGATTCTTGCAGATCCAGTAAGGAGAGTACTAGAGATGAGCACAAGGGATGCTTCATATCGTCAAATTCTTATTGTTTTGCATGTCCCCATGCGAATTTTTCCTTGCCACCTCCCTTGGTTACTTGGATGAGGGCCCATGCAATATGGGATAATATCAACATGAACCTTTGGTAGAAGTTTTCTAGTCCCAAGAAGCTCTGAAGCCCGGTTAGTGTGGTCGGTTTTGGATAATCACGAATGACTTGGATCTTGGCTGGATCCACATGCACCCCATGCTCATCAACAATGTAGCTCAAGTATTGGATCCTATTCATGCCAAAGGATCATTTTCCCAAGTTGGCATATAGCTTGTGCTATCACAAAGTTCCCAAAACCTATTGAATATGCTACATGTGCTCCTCCCAAGTTTTGTTGAAGATGAGGATATCATCCATATATACCACCACAAAAGAGTTGGTGAAGGGTCTCAATACATCATCCATCAATCTCATGAAATTTGTTGGTGCATTTGTTAAGCCAAAGGGCATGACCAACCATTAAGAGACCTTCTTTAGATTTGAAAGGTGTCTTCCATACATCAATTGGTTCAATGGAACTTGGTGGTAGCCATAATTTAGGTCAATCTTTCTTAAGAAATTCCCCCCCTTGAGTTGGTAAAGATGATCATCAATTCAGGGAATTGGGTACTGGTTCCTGACTGTGATTTTATTTAATGCTATGTAATCAATGTAGAGCCGCCAGGTCCTGTATGTCTTTTGCACCAGCACAATCAGGCTTCCGCAAAGGGAGGATATGGATCAAATGTGCCCCTTTTGAAGTAGCTCCTGGATATGGTGCTTGATTTCATCAGTTTCTATCAACGAACAACGATAGACTGGTCCATTAGGTAGTGAGGCACTGAGGGTTAGATCAATTGGATGATTGACTTGGCATTACGTCGGTACCTCAGAGGGTGAGGAGAAGATGTCTCTATATTCTTCCACAATCTCATCCACTTGATTCTACTGCAAAGAGAGGCTCTGTGTAGAGGTCATAGATGTGGAGGTGACCTTCTGCTTACTGTGAGCATGGATTGGAAAGAAGATAAAATTCTCAGTCTGTGAAATGACCTTACTGCATTGCTTAGTAGAGATTAAAGAAATAGTAGTAGGAGGCACTACCTATGGTATCCTGTACAATTGTCTTCCCAAAGTAATAATAACACTTCCAGGTATAGACTCATACAAAAAATGTCACTTCCACAAATATGGCTAGCCTAAAAGAACATCACAAACTTCAAGGGGATAAATATCACACAATACCTCATCTTTCAAGGGCTTGATGTTGTAGGGAAGACAACAACATTGGCTGATGTAGAGATCTCATCCTCGACGAAGCCAACCGATGGTGTAGGGATGTGGGTGTGGTGTTGTTGACAGGTCCAGTCGCTTGATGAACTACGATGAAATTAGGTTCTTCTGAATGCTGCCATCGACAATGAAATGAAGTGGAGTCCCCATTATGCACATTTGTGAGTGAAAGAGGTGTTCCCCTTCCTCTGTTTTTTCTAGTTCGCTTGGATGGACTTTGGTGGTAGCGACAATGGCATTGGGTTCGACATTGATGATCCACTTCCCACTTTATGGATTTGATTCGGAGTCAGAATCTTCCTCTGACTCGAAATCTTTCAGCTTGGTAGGGATGATTTTAAGGATGGAAATTTATTTTAAAATGTAGAAACCTTGGTGAATATTACTAATCCTCCATATGCAAACTTTAAATGTTTGGCGATATTTTTGTAAAAATATTCAAATTTCTAAGGATTTTATATAG
>JZKD02S0187272.1:249816-267724 GCA_000966675.3 Picea glauca
AATTTTATCCTATAGAATTTGGGCGAATCATTTTTAAAATAGCGAATCTCTTTTTTGGAAAAACCATGGAAAATTAGCCCATGAGCGAAATTTAGCCCCTAAAATCATCCCTGCAGCTCGACCACTAGTGACTGTTTGGAGCGACATTCTTTGATGTTGTGCCAAGGGATTTTATGGTATTCACACCACTTTCCCCTGTCCTTGTTCGACTTCTCATTACCTTTCTTGGGTTGTGGCTTGGACTAGTTTTCCTGAGAGCAACCATATTTTATTTGTCCCTTGTTTGGTGGGTTGGGACCGCCTTTTCCCTCCTTTGCCTATGAGGAATTTGCAAATCCAAACTCTTGCCTCTTCTGCTTAAATTTTTGCTCGATCTTGACAACATATCTACAAGCCGCACCTAATGATGCGATGTCCAAAAAATCCATTTATTTTTGAATGTATCTATGCATACAACCACAATATTTTAGATCCAAATGTCATTAAGAGTCTTTGATACCCAATTGGGTGCGCAGAGTATGTAAAATATTGGTGAAATTTGGTACTTTTTTGGTCCCTTTCTTGATGCAGCATGGTCCATCTTGTGTACTAATCCTCATAGCTTCCAACAGGGTAGTACTATTCTTTAATGGAATCCTTGAAGGAATCCCAAGTGGGGGTGACTATAAATATTGCAGATTCCTCTGTGGCCCTTTACTTAGAGTACATATCCCACTAGTCCTTAACATGGGGGATGTCCTTGAGGAGTGGAAAAGTAATATTTTCCCTATAGGAAAAATTGTAGACCAAAAAATACCCTTCGATCAGATTCAACCATTTATCTACAACATTCACATCTATCAGTCCTTGAAATAATTGAATATCAAAATTTACTTATACCTTGAAGGGGGTTGTATGGTTGCTTGATGAAGATGTGTCTCATGTGGGCAAACACCGAAGGATCTGTGCAAATTTTTCCATCATCTCATTCCTTTTTTGCACAAGGGATTCCTCGAGAAACATTTTAAATGGATCTCCTGCTCCATCATATTAATTCTCATCCCTAATGAGTTGCAATCATGTTTGACATGGCTGATCTTGCAAAGGCTTGACTGGTTCGAGTCCCAACTTCTCATACCCAGATCTTGTCGGGGACATGCGCAAACAAAAACAAATGAAGAGCAGATTACTCTGATACCACTGATCCAGATTTATGAGCTGAACAAAATGAATAATAGATTGAATACCATAACACAGATATACAAAGAACAACAATAGATATCGAGTGAACAATAACTTCTATTTAATAAATAAAATAGGATGAAACTGTAAAACTGTAGAACTGAAATAACTTTCTCGAATGGTGGTCGCTATCTCTGAGAAGAGATGTGGCTACTATGTGCATTCATTTGAGAAGAATGATTGCAATTATGCTCCATAGGAATTTTTAAAATTACTCATGAATGCCAAAATCCTAGGCATCCAAAAACCTAACCCTAGGAGATGAAACTCCAAATGTTATGTGGGCCCCAATGGGTAAGTTGGTACCTCAACTTATCAGAGTCGTAACCTTTTCATATGACCTCCATTTTAGGCGCGTGATATCCCGTTGGAAAGGTCTTTTCGATAAATACATATCATGTCCTCAAAATATGAATTCGTCTACAATTTGAATGTGACAAGACAAAAAAACATTGTTTAGGGCTCCAAAACAACCCTAGAAGTACATAAAGGTCTATTGACATGAAAACTTCCAAAATAAGCCAGTTGGATTAGGTGGGAAGCCACCAATCTCCACCTGGAAGTTGTGTAGTAATTCAGATAGCCCCAAAAGTGTAGAACCCAAAATTACAAAGAAGTACATAAGAACGTGTTGAACTAAAAGTTGTTAAGAGGAGCCAGTTGGAATTGGTGGGTGGCCACCAATATCCACCTGGATCACTTCATGTCTTTAACCACTTTCAAATTATTTTTTATCTTTTCTACTTAGAGTTCCATTTTATTTAACATGTACGGTCCAAGAGTGATTCAATATACTAGATTATCCCAATTGATTGGGATGTTACGCTTTCTTCCATATAATTCCTCAAAAGGGATCATCTTTGTTGATTCATCATAACCATTTAGGAAAACTCTACTAAGTGAAAGTAGTCTTCCCACTTCATGGGTTTATTCATTACACACATCCTCAACATGTCCTATAACACTCTATTCACCCTCTCTCATTTTTCATTAGTTTGGGGATGGTAATTTGTGCTAAATGCTAATTGAGTCCTAAAACCTATGAAAAAATATTTCTAAAAACTTGAAGTGAACTTGGCATCCAGATCTAATATGATCATCTTTGGAATTCCATTCCACATGAATATCTCCTTCATAAAAATAATAGCAATGTCAATTTCTTTGTGGGTGGATTTCACTAGAACAAAGTGAGCTTCCTTGCTCAATTTATCCACAACCACCATGATTGAATCATTTTGTTTTTTTGTCATTGGTATTCCCGTGATAAATTCCATTGAGATTACTTTCCATTTCCATTCCAGAATTGGAAAGGGTTGCAACAATGTTGTTGGGTGCTTATGTTCTACTTTGACCTGTTGACATTCCAAGCATTTGGAAATGTACTCCACTCTTTCCTTTTTCATTCACAACCAATCATACAACTTTCTTGTGACTATTATCAGTTTCTTGTATCCAAGATGGCTAGAATATGGGCTTCTATGAATCTCATCCATTATGATCCTCTTCAAGTAAGTTAAACAAGGGACATACGATTTTCCCTTGTAGGTCAATAAGTTGTTCTCCAATAGCTAATATCCACTGTACTTTGTCCCATTTGGCTCAAGTTTCAAGCATGCATTTACACTCTTGAAGTGTTCATATTCTTCTTCTTCTTTTCTAATTATTTCCTTGACATCTGATTCACATGTGCTTATGGAATCCATGTGAATTACTTTCACACTTCTACTAAGTGCATCTGCTACCTGGTTCTCCTTACCTTTAATATGCCAAATTTTAAAATCAAATTCAATGATAAGGGCCATCTTATTGCATAGATTGTAGGTTGGGAAAAACCCGACCCATTCCAAAAGAGTGTGAAAACTACAGGAGTACCTACCCACTGTAAATGTGTTGGACCTGCACATAATATATCTATCTATAAAATACCACACACATTTGCAGAGAGAAATTGAGAAAGAAGAAGCAAGAGAGAAAGAATGGAAGAATTCTCATTAACAGTGCTGAATAATGAATAATTTACACATGATATGCTCTGTATAACTCAACCGATGTTCACTGGAGGTGAAGCCAATGCGACATAGTGGTGGTCTAGAGTGCTATGGACACACACCAATAGTTACAGGAGGGAACTGCCACCTAGTCTAGTCTCTTGGGAAGTTGCGAGAGTGAACTTCCACCTAGCTGAGTTAACTAGTCTACCTGTCTTCAATTAATTGATTGAAACATAGTGAATTGAGGAGGAGATTATGGAATCATGGGTAATGCGCTAGTCTGGTGATGATCCCAAGGACAATTCACATTAGTTGGTGATGATACCAATGTTGCGTGGTGACAAAACCAATGCAACATCTAGACTCCACTCAACTAGTCAAACTAAAGTGAAAACTGCAGAGAATATTCTCCCTAAAATTTAGGATATTGGATAAAGACTAATAAACATAGGAAAAAACTTAGGAAAAATAAATCCTTGGTGTGTGTGAAGTAACTCCAACACCCCCCCTAAACATCACTATGGTGAAAATAAAGAATGGGTCCTGGAAACGATGCCATGCTAGGAACCCAAATACAAAATATACACTGAAATAAAGTGGGGAAAGAGGGAAAACCTCATGGGAAAAACCCCCTCTCAAGGTACAATGTATGTAAGAAAAAGAACTGACAGTTTTTAGGTAATTGTGTCCTTCACTCCAAGACAACTTCACAGAGAATGGAACTTCTGCTCAGTGAAGGTCTTGGTGAAGATGTCTGTCGTTTGTTCTGCTGAAGGAAATAATTGTAGGTTGATGATCCCCTCATGTACTAAGTCCCATATGTAGTGCATGTGGATCTCAATGTGCTTCGTCCTCTACCTTTGAACTGGATCTCTGCAGAACTTCAGAGTGCTCTGGTTGTCACACTAGATGATGATCAGTCAATTGAAATGAATTCCCAACTCAGTGAGAAAATGTTGTAGCCACATAGCATGAATTTTTATGTTAAATACCCATCTATACTCTGCCTCGAATGAAGAAAGAGAAATAACAACCTGCTTCTCGCTCGACCAACAGATAGTCCCAGAACCAAGACTAACTGAGTAACCATATGTGGAATTGCGATCAATGTTATCGCCAACCCAGTCAGAATCAGTGACCTCGATGAGATATAATGTATATTCTATTGCATAATGAATCCCAAAGGTTATGGTTCCCTTTACGTATCGAAGGATACAATTTTCATCCTTCCAATTTCGCTCATGCGGCTCTTGCATGAACCTAGAAACTGCGCCATCTGCATAGGAGAGGCCTGGTCTGGATTGTGTGAGATACAACAAGCTTCACACTAGTTGTTTGTACAGTGTGCTGTCAACCAGTGGAGTGTCCCTGCAATCCTCAAGTTTGACTCCTGATAGGAAAGGAGTTAGAGCAGACTTGCAGTGTGTCATGTGAAATCTCTCAAGGAGATCTCGTGCATACTTGGCCTAAGATAGTTTGATTCCTGATGCATCTTGATTGATCTCAATTCCAAGGAAGAAGTGTAGAAGACCCATGTCCATCATAAAGAACCTGTCATGTAGAATCCTCTCGACTGCAGCAATCATTGTAGTCGAGCAACCAGTGATCAACAAATCATCAACATACAAAACTAAGTGTAGAAGTGAATCAACCATCCTAAGCATGTAGACATTCTGGTCTGATTTACAACATACAAATTTTTGTGACAATAGGTAGGAGTCCATATTGGCATACCATTCCCTCTAATCTTTCTTTAGTCCATAAAGAGATTTCTTCAGTCGACATACCAAAGAGGAATCTTGCATAAATCCTTTGGGATGCTCCATATATATCTCCTTAGAGAGATCACCATGAATAAATGAATTATTCACATCCATATGATGGAATTCCCATCCCTTGGCTACCACAATGGAAAGTGCCAAAATTATGGAATCCATATCCGCTACTGGAGTGAAGGTCTCATCATAGTCAATTCCATGCACCTGCTGAAATCCTTTGGAAACAACATTGGATTAGTATCTGCTAATATGTCTCTCTATTGTGCTCTTGGTCCTGTAGACCCATCTGCACCTAACAAGTTTCCTTCCAGAAGGAAGGGGAACCAGATTGCAAGTATGGTTCTCTAGGAGGAGTTGTACTCCTCCTGCATGGCAGATCCCCAAAAGGGATTTCCAGTAGCCTCACTATAAGACTGTGGATCTGAAGAATGAACCAAGAAAATATGCCTAGAGGGAAATGGTTCAATGGTAGTGAGTGCAATAGGAGGCTCCTATAAATTAGATCGAGTCCTCCTAATATTGGTTGGATCAACAAAAATATCCCCTGCATCCTGAAGAGGAGTCTGGGCCCACTTGGGCCTCTACTTTGGATCTACATCTTCATCTGGATGCACCGACTCTACATATGATTATACTGACTCTATATTTGGATCATCTGAATCCTATGAATCATAACTCTCATCTGAAGAAGATTCGGTATGTGCATGCTCATCATATTGGATAGGTGGAAGAATTAAGGTGTCTGCATGTGGCTGCTGAGGTACATGCAAGACACTTTCCTCAAATTGGACACTTCGCTCAATGATGATTCAGTCAGAGGAAATATAAATAAGTCTATATCCCTTCACATTGTTGGGTAATCCAACAAATATACACTCTATGCTCCATGGATCAAGTGCCTTCCTCTTTTCAGAGGGAGTCCAGGCCCATGCACATGAACCAAAAATATGAAAGTGGGTCACTTATGGTTTGAGGTCGCTCCAAGCCTCATAGGGGGTCTTATCCTTGAAAAATGTATTGGGAGACATGTTTTGGATGTAGGTTTCACAATTAAGTGCTTTAGCCTATAATCTCTGTGGAAGTGAGTTTGCATGTAGCATGCAAGATGCCATCTCTTTTAGAGATTTGTTTTTTTGCTTAGCAACTCCGTTTTGTTGCGGAGTATAGGGAACTGTGTGTTGCAACTGAATCCATGCCTCATGACAAATATTATGGATCTCATGATTGGCATACTCTCCCCCTTTATTATTTCATATGACTTTGATTTTCTTTCCTGAATGTGTCTCAACCAGGGATTTGAAATCTTTGAGGTGTTGAAAGACCTCTGATTTTTTCCTAAGAAAGTAAATCCATGTGAAACGTGAGAAATCATCAACAAAAATGAGAATATACCTCACTTTTCTGATTGATGGATGTGGGAAAGGGCCCATGAGGTCACTATGGATTAGAAGGAGAGGAATCTCTCTGAGTCTTTCCTTTGTCAAATTTCTCTTGAGGGTGTTTTCCAAGAACACATCCCTCATAGATTCCTTTGGAGAAATGGGTGTCTAGTATACCATCAACCTATCCTTGCTTTCTAAGCTATTGCATATATCTGAAATTCAGTTTCCTGAACCTTTCGTTCCATATCTTACTTCTTTCATCAGCATGGGTAAGAAGCAAAGAAGAATCTGGTTCAATAAATTCAGAAAATGTATACAATCTAGATTGATGATTTACCTCACTGGTAGAAACCCTGGAATTAGTTTGCATGTCATATATGTCCACTATATTAGGTGTGAATATGAATTTCTTTCCGGTGCCAGAATTCTTCATCTGATACACCGAGAGAAAATTGATGGAAATTTTGGGAAAGTGAAACACATTCTCGAATCTTCTGTTGGTGAGTTCAATCCTTCCTTTGCTGGTGAACTTGACTAGAGAGTTATCCCCCATCAGAATACGGGGACCTTTTCATGCATCCAATGAAGAATAATTTTTTTTTTTGGAATCCATGTGATGTGATGCTCCTGAATCTACGATCCAAGATTCGGGAGAGGAGTTGATGGAAATCAAGGCATGGCTACAATTTCCTTTCTTGGGGTTCTGATATTCTTGATTCTTCTTCTTGGCACCCTCGGGGGTGCTATATCCAAGGTTTCTTTTCTAAAGTATCTGAGTCATTAGATCTATTTTTTTTTGCATGCATGTGGATTCTGGATGGAATCCTTTATGGCAATATGTGCATTTCTCCCCTTTTCTTCCCTTTCCACCTTTAGATCTAGAGTCATCGGTGAAGGGTTTTGAGTACCCTTCCTTCTTCATCTTTGCATGATATTTCCTTTTGTCTTTATCTTTATATTTATGATATTGATGGCTTTAATCTTGCATAGTAAGTGCATGTTCCTTTGGGCCTTTGATTTTTCCCATGGTGATGAGCTTGGTTTCCTCTTGTGTCAGGGATTCGATAAATTCCTCAAGAGAAGGCATCTTCCAAGTGGCTCCAGAGGCGAATTTGAATGAATGGAATGTGAATATGAACACGAATAATTAAATACCAAGTTTGTAGAGAATGGTGAGAACCATTTGTTTCTCTTGCTTAGATTTATCAACCCCGCAAGCCTTGAGTTGCGACAGTAAATCCTTGAATTTTGTAAAGAAATCTTGGAGATTGTCGAAGATTTTTGGATCCAATGTGAAATTCCACCTCGAGCATGTGTCCCCTCATATTATCCTATTTTCCAAATATCCCTTCAATGGTGGTCCAGGTTTCATTGGGGGTTTTACATGAAGATATGTGAAAAAGGAGATCAGGAGAAATGAGACTGTAAATTGTTCAGAATGCTTCATCCATTCGATTTAGATACTTCAATTTTTCTATGGCTGATGTTGGTTTTGTCTCTGTATACATGGTTAACCTATACAATCCTCTACTTCAAATATGCATGACCATATTCTCCTTCCATGCAAATAATTTGTAAGGTGTAAGAATGAATTCTTTTGGGAATTCCATTTTTCCACTGTCTTCAATCTTTGGTACCTGCAAAAATAATTTGGTGTAGATTTTTCTTAGCATTCCATCAGATTTGATACCATGTAAATGTGTTGAACCTGCAAAAATTATATCTAGATAGAAAATTCCACACACATTTGCACATAGAAATTGAGAAAGATGAAGCAAGAGAGAAAGAATGGAAGAATTCTCATTAACCGTGATGAATAATGAATAATTTACACATGATATATCTGTATAACTAAACCAATGAGGACTGAAGGTGAAGCGAATGTGTCATAGTGGTGGTATAGAGTGATTTGGACACACACTAACAATTATGGGAGTGAACTTCCACCTAGTCTAGTCTCTCAGGAAGTTATAGGAGTGAACTTCCACCTAGCCGAGTTAACTAGTCTACCAGTCTTCAGTTAACTTACTGAAACAAAGTGAAGTGAGGAGAAGAACATGGAGTCATGGGTAATGTGCTAGTCTGGTGATGATCCCAAGGAAAATGTGCATTAGCTGGTGATGATCCCAATGTTTCATAGTGACAAAACCAATGCAACATCTAGACTCCACTCAACTAGTCAAACTGAAGTGAAAACCAAAGAGAATATTCTCCTAGAGGAATATTCTCCCTAAAATTTAGGAGACTCGATAAAGACTAATAAACATAGAAAAAACCTTAGGAAAAAAAATTCCTAGGTGTGTGTCAAGTAACTCCAACACCCACTACCACCTTAAATAGACACTCCCCTCACTTTAGTGATGATAAGTCATCATAAGGGGGGAATCCTGATGAACCTAGGGGGATTAATATGGAAAGTGAAGAGATGGTAAGTGAAACCCCTATAGGTCATTTTTGGAGATGGATAAAGGATTGGAGAATAGTTATTTTGGCTGAAGAATGGTTTCAAAGTGTTGAGTACCTCTAGGCACAACTATATTTTGTCTATCCTTGCATCCGACCACCCCCTAGCTAGAAGATGACGCCATAAGGGAAATTATCACTCATTGACAAAGGTAAAAAGATGAAGGCCACTCTCCTTCCCCAAAAACATTTATAAATATACATCTCCAATTCTACAAAGTAAGGGGGGTTGCTCTTGAGTCAAGGAGTCATAGCAATTAGCTTGCACAACTAAATACCCAAAATTCGCATCCCCATTTATCATCTTGGTTTAGAGACACTTACTTGCTATTTTCTTACCTAGAACACAAATAAATTGACTTCCCTCTATTTGATATCCACTAGAGATGTGTTTTGATCATTCCCCTCTCCATTTCATGGGTCTCATAACAGTCTATGACCTCCATAATTCCATGGGCATTTTTTCCCCGAATTCGAGGTCATTTCAGAAGTATCAAGATGGGTACTTTTCTTCCCCTGCTTCTGAAGAACAATCTAGAGGAAGATATTCTAGAAGAGGAAGATTCTATTAGGTCTTCTTACATTTGAATCATTCTTTGTTATTACTAGGCCTTATTAATATTGACCTTTATCACATGGAAAATATATTATTCTACCTACGTGACGGGTTAGGGAGTTTAGGTCCCTTACATGCCCTCCCCCTTAAAAACAACCATGTCCTCAAGGATTGAGATGAGGAAATTGTTGCAGAATGGTAGCTGGCTCCCTGGGTGGCATCTACTGGAGTTGTATCTTTCCACTGTACTAACACTTCCTTCATGGTGCGTTGATGGAGATGACACTCACACTGGTCCAAGAATGCTTGTGGCTGCAAACAAATAGAGCCTTCTTCATCCAAATCGCGAAGACTAGTTTGAGTTTGGTACTTACTTCCAATAACCTTCTTTAAGCATGAGACATCAAAAACATAATGGAGCTTAGAATGACTAGGAAAAAATAATTGATAGGCCACCTGTCCCATTCGCTTAATAATTGTATAAGGACCACAAAATTTGGGTACCAACTTCTAACAATAGTCATCCTTGATTAAAGTCTGCTTATAAGGTTGCAGTCGAAGAAACACCTCATCCCCTTCAACAAATTAACATTCTGAGTGACCTTGATATGCTTGTTTCTTCATGTGATTCTGATCCAGGACCAAATTCTCTTTAAGGGTACGGAGAATAGCCTCTCCAATTGTAAGAGTTTGGTCAATCTCCTAGACCTTTGAGACATAGAGCATGTATGAGAGACATGAAGGCATATTTTTTCATATACTGCTTCAAAAGGAGTCATGCAAGTAGTTTTATGGTAAGAAGTGTTGTACCACCATTTAGTGAGGGGTAACCATTGATCCCACTAATTTTTCCTCTTGGAGGAAAAACACCTCAAATATTTTTCCAAACACTTGTTGACAACTTCAATTTTACCATTAGTCAGGGGATGATATGTTGTGCTAAGATGAAATTGGGTGCCTTGTAGCCTTAACAATTCTTGTCAAAAATTGCTGGTGAAAGTGGGATCTCGGTCAGAGAAAATGGAATGAGTCATGCCATGAAGCTTGAATATATGATCCATGAAAAGTTGAGCCACTATGGAGGTAGTGAATGGGTGTTGAAGAGAAAATAAATGAGTATATTTGGAAAGACAATTAAAGACCACCATGATCATTGATCTATTGCATGATTTAGGTAAGACAACAATAAAATCCATAGAAATATCCCTCCAAACAACAGGTGGAATTAGAAGTGGTTGTAGTGTTCCCAGGGCTTTGACTGTTTCTCCCTTGTTATGTTGATAGACATCCCATTCTTCCACAAACGTGAGAAGGTCCTACTTCATACCATCCCAGAAAAAATAATGTTTGACCCTATCAAACGTTTTGATAAACCCAAAATTCCCAACTGTGGTTGTAGCATGAATCTCAGAGAGCACCGTGAATTTAGGTTGTGATTGTTTGTTTAATTAAATACGAGCTTTGTAGAAAATCTCTTCATTGTGACAAGAGTACTCTCGAGAAACTAGAGTCTTTCAATTGTTGGATAAGATGTGACAGTTTGGGATCTTGCAACCATTCTTGGCGAACAACTTGGAGCCAATCTAGTCCAACAAAGGATAGAGAAAAGAGGGACCCTTCATCTTCATATTTCCTTGAAAGAGAATATGCCACCACATTATCTTTTCCTTTCTTGTAAATTATATCATAATCATATCCAAATATATTGGTCACCCATTTTTGTTGCTTCAGAGATGAAGGGCGTTGCTCTAGAAAATACTTGAGGCTCTGATGATCTATCTTCATTTGGAAGCATTTCCCCAATAGATAAGGGCATCAGAGATGCACAACATGCATAATTTCCATCATTTCCTTTTCATAGATTGAATGGCCCAAATGGTGCTCTAATAGTCATTTTATAGTGAAGGCCAATGACTTGCCATCTTGCATTAGGAATGCACCAATTCCTTTCCCGAATGCATCACATTCTAGGACAAAATTATTTTTAAAGTCAGGAAGGGCTAGGACAGGAGTTATGCACATAGCCTCTTTCAAAGCATGAAAGGATTGATTATCTACATGAGTCCAATTTAAACAATTTTTTTAAGGAGAGCAGTGAGAGGGCCTACAATTTTTCCATAGTTCTTAACAAATTTGCGATAATATCCCATTAAACCCAAAAAACCACAAAAACTTGAGAGTTTTTGGGTGAGGCCAATACTGCATAGCTTAAATTTTTTTTAAATCCACTCTGACACCATCCTCACCAACAACATGACCCAAATACTCCTTCAGAAGCTCCAAAGGCACATTTAAATTATTTGAGGAAAAGTTGGTTCTTAGAAAGGATATGGAGAACTTGATCCACATGGGAAATATGGGTTGTCCATTTTTTACTATAGATGAGAATATCATCAAAGAAAACTAAGACAAAATGACGGAGAAAAAGACAAAAGATATGATTCATGAGACTTTGAAAGTTGAGGGGGCATCACACAGGCCAAAGAGCATGACCAAGAAATCATAGTGGTCCTCATGAGTTGGAAAGGATGTCTTAGGAATGTCATCCTATTTCATACATATCGGGTGGTAACCCAAACGAAGATCAAGTTTAGTAAAGTAGTGAGCACCACCCAATTCATTCAATAGATCATCAATGATAGAAATGGGAAACTTGTCTTTGATGGTGAGTTTGTTGAGAGAATGAAAGTCAAGACACATGCGCCACATGCCTTATTTTTTGAGGACCATAACCACAGGAGAAAAATAGGGGCTAGTACTATGGCAGATCACACCCTCGTCAAGCAATTATTGAACAATTTTCTCAATTTCATTCTTTTGGGAAAAGGGATGATGACACAAGCATACATTGGGAGGAATACTACCCAGGATTAGAGGAATGGAATGATCGTGAACACTACAGGAAGGGGGAAGGCCGTGGGGAATGGAAAAAAAAGTGTAGTGTTTGGAAAGTATAGACTAGGGGAAGGATGCACATATGGTGTCTCAACTGCTTGAATGACATTGATTTGAGAAATACGGTTGGAATGGCCTTTTTTGAGGAGGTTTTCCATTCATTTGGAACCGATGATCTCAGGGAAGCCTGTTATGATGCCTTGAAACTTATGTTGTTGTCTGTTATGTTGAAACTGCATTTTCAATTCCTTAAAATCCATGAGAATGGGACCGAGAGTGCGTAATCATTCTTCACCCAACACAATGTCACAACCACACATGTAGATAGAAAACATATGAGATTTCGTGTTGTACTGGCCAATTTGGAGATGCATATTTTCATAATCCCCCCCACATTTCATGGAACCTCCATTAGCAATCTTGATTTGAAATTTTTTGATTGCATTGATATAGCAATGGGTTTCTTGAGAAATGCAACGATGAATCTAATTATGAGTGCTACCACTTTCAATTAGGATGATGACCTTCTAGTTTTTAATGTATCCAATTGGCTTGAGGGTTTGGGGAGTAGAGAATCCAGTGATTCCATTCAAGAAAATGTTTGGTACAACTTTTTCTGGATCAGATGGTGGAGTGATAGGAGTTGGATAAGTTATCTCATCCACATGAGAAGCCTCAATATCGCCTTCAGTTATTGGTTGTGGAGATTGATTATCTTCCCAATTCATAGGTCTTTGTTTTCAGCCATGTTTATAACCCATGAAGAATGCACAACTTAGAATACTGTACACCCCTCCATGCTGGGGGGTTGTAGGTGGGATTTCCCCCCCTACGAGGTACGGGGGAAAGAGGGCCCCTGAAGGAAAATTTTACTTGTAAATATATATTGTAATTTCATAGTAAATATGGATCGTTCATTATAAGGTTGTAGATATGACGGTAGAAGTTATGTTAGGGTTTTTTTCCCTAGAAGAAAACCCTATTTTATGACGGAAATGTATTGTGGCTATGCATTATTGTGAATATTGTATTCTGAGAGAGGAGACTATGAGAGAAAGAAGAGGAAGTTACAATGGGTGTTTTGTAGGTTGTATCCCTTCATTTGTTGGATAATAAAAAGGAAGGACCAGGCAATTTCTTCGGTGGATGTAGACCACACTAGGTGAACCACGTATATCTATGTATCTATTGTATTTTGTATCTTTTGTGTTTTATTTCCGCATTTTATTTTATTTTATTGCTTCGTGATCCTGTTTTTCTAATAACTGGTATCAGAGAAAAAGGTAAATCACAGGAAAAGAGGGTTTCTGGTTCGAGTGGGAGAAATGGAGGAAGATGGAAAGTCTAGGGTCGAGAAATTTAATGGCCAAAACTAACAGTTGTGGAAGATGCACATGGAAGATTATTTATATCATAAGTATCTATTCCTACCATTGGGTGGAATAGAAAATAAGTTGACGATCATGAAGGATGAAGAATGGGAGGTTCTTGACAGAAAGACACTAGTAACGATACAACTAAGCCTAGCAGCGTCAGTGACTTTCAATATTTCGAAAGAAAATACAACGAAGGAATTGATGTACGCATTGACTAAACTGTATGAAAAACCCTCAATGTCCAATAAGGTATTTCTAATGAAGATATTATTTAATATGAAGTTGTTAGAAGGTGGGTATATTGCAGATAATTTAAATGAATTTAATACGGTTACTAATCAGCTAAGTTCTATAAAATTGGACTTTGATGATGATATCAAGGCTCTTCTAATATTGTGCTCATTGCCAGAAAGATGGAATGGCTTGATCATGGTTGTAAGTAACTCTCTCTTTGGTTCAAACACTTTAAAATTTGATCTTGTTGTTGGTGTCATCCTTAGCGAGGAAATGTGATGGAAAAGTGTAGGTGATACATCAGGTAATGTGTTAAACATGGATAAGAGGAGAAGACAAAAGGATAGAGGAAAGGGCTCATGGAACCGTGGGAATTCTAGGAAGGGCAGATCCAAATCCAAATTGGTAAATATAGAGTGCTGGAATTGTGGGAAGAAAGGATATCTGAAGAAAGAGTGCATAGCTCCAAAGAAACAAAGAGATGGACAACAGGAGAAAAATAAGGAAGAAAATGTAACAGGTGATGTGTTACAAGATTATTTGATTCTTTTTGTAGATAATATTTCTGATTCTTGGGTATTAGATTCAGGGGATTCATTTCATGCCACACCACATAGGAAACAATTTCTAGATTATGTTCAAGGTGATTTTGGACAGGTTCATTTGGGTTATGATGCACCATGAAAAAATGTTGGAATGGGAAAGGTAGAAATAAAGCAAAGGAATGGAAACCAATGGTTGTTGAAAGAGGTAAGACATGTTCCAGATCTAAGGAAAAATCTAATTTCTACAGGGTAGTTGGAAAGTGAAGGTTGGATATTCATATTTACAGATAAGGTGTGGAAGGTCACCAAAGGATCACCGGTGATAGAAAAAGGAGAGAAGGTAGGTACATTGTATTTATGTATTGGTAATACTAACTCTTCCATCTGTTTAGCTTCTACATGAGTGGATACAACACTGTGGGATAATAGGCTTGGACACATGAGTGAGAAGGGGATGCATATAATTCACAAAATAAATTTGTTTCCATATCTTAAACAAATTGATTTGGATTTCTGTGAGCATTGTGTTTATGGAAAACAAAAGAGAGTCAGATTTCTCAGAGTCGGAAAAGAAAATAAGAGTGAAAGGTTAGAGATTGTGCATACATATGTATGGGGACCAGATCGGGTATAATCTCTTGGTGGATCTCGTTATTATGTTACTTTTATTGATGTTGCAACTAGAAAAACTTGGGTTTATTGCATTTGACAAAAAATTGATGTTTTTTATACTTTTAAGAAATGGAAAGCTTTGGTTGAGAATGAGACCAGAAAAAGGTTTAAGTGTCTTAGATCAGACAATGGAAGTGAATTTTATAGAAAGGAGTTTGATGATTACTATTCATACCATGGGATTCATAGAGAGAAGACAGTTCTAGGAACACCACAAGAAAAAGGTGTGTCAGAAAGGATGAACAGGGAAATCATGGAGTGTGCATGGAGTATGAGATTGCATGATGGTTTTCCCTTACAGTTCTGGGCAGATGCAGTAGATATTGTTGTTTACTTAATAAACATAGGACCTTCAAGCTCTTTGGATGGTGGAATTCCAGAGGAGGCATGGACAGGTAAAAAGGTAAACGATTCTTTTTTGAAGACTTTCGGTTGTGACACATTTTCCCATATTGATAAAGAAAATAGAACAAAGCTTGAGGAAAAATCCAATAAGTGTACCTTTATTGGATACTGTGTTAATGATTTTGGTTATCGGTTATGGGATTATGAAAATCACAAAATTATTAGGAGTATAGATTTCATATTCAATGAGAAGGTCATGTACAAAGATAAGTTGCAGGGAAAGAAACAGGAAAAAGAAAAACCAGAATACACAATGTTTGATGAAATCACTGAAAAAGAAATTCCAAAGGTACCAGAAAATAAAAAATGTACAACAACGGGAGCAACATGTACCTCAAACTCCTTTAAGTGTTGTTAGAAGATCTACTAGGTTAAGTAGACCCCCTGAATGATACTCTCATTCATTGTATTATTTATTGTTGACTGATTCTAGTGAACCAGAATGTTATGAAGAGGAAATGCAGGTAGACACTAAAAAGAAGTGGGAGAAAGGCATGAAAGAGGAAATGGATTCCCTGGTAAATAAACAGACTTGGGATTTGGTCCAGTTTCCTACAGTAAAAATAACATTGCATAATAAATGGGTTTACATGTTGAAGGAAGAAGATGGAGGAAAAAATTGGTACAAGGCTAGACTTGTTGTAAAGGGGTTTGCAAAAAAGAAATGTGTAGATTTTGATGAAGTATTTTCTCCTGTTGTTAATATGAATTTCAATTAGGAATATTTTAAGTCTTGTGGTAGTAGAATATTTGCATCTTCAACAGTTAGATGTAAAAACAACTTTTCTCTAAGTGGATTTGGAGGAAGAGATTTATATGTAGTAGCCACATGGGTATGAGTTCAAAGGGAAGGAAAATTTGGTATGCAAGTTGAAGAGTAGATTGTATGGACTAAAGAAAGCTCCAAGGCAGTGGTATTTGAAGTTTGACAGGTTTATGATAGAACAAGGTTATAGTAGATGTCATTTTGATCACTTTGTTTATTTTAAAAAACTAGAAAATGGAGGCTATATTATCTTGCTATTGTATGTAGATGAAATGATTGTTTCAAGGTCTAATATAAAGGATATAAATGTGCTCAAGAATAAATTAGCTAATTCATTTACAATGAAGGATTTGGGTGCTGCAAAGAAAATCCTTGATATCAGAATAACAAGAGATAGGAAAAATCATGATTTGACATTGTCTCAGGGTGAGTACATAGAGAAGGTGTTGGGGAGGTTTAGAATGAAAAATGAAAAACCATTTAGTACACATTTGGACAACCATTTCAAATTAACCAAAGAAATGTGTCCCAAGACACAAAAGTATATAAAATACATGTCCAGGGTCCCTTATTCATCAACAGTTGGCAGCTTGATGTATGAAATGGTTTACACAAGACCAGATATTGCACATGCAATGGGAGTTGTGAGTAGGTATATGAACAATCCAGGTAAAGAACATTGGGAGGCAGTAAAGTGGATTCTCATGTATTTGAAAGGTACTGCTACTCATGCATTATGTTTTGGAGGTTCATACATTGTTCTACAAGGATATGTTGATTCAGATATGGTAGGTGATAAAGATATCAGGAGGAGCACCACAAGGTATGTTTTTACTGTAGGTAGAACAACAATAAGTTGGATTTTGAAAATTCAAAAGGTTGTTTCACTTTCAACAACAGAGGAAAAGTATGTTGTTGCTACAGAGGCTAGTAAAGAAATGATTTGGTTACAAAGATTTATGGAAGAATTAAGAAAGAAGCAAGAGAATAACAGGTTTTACTGTGACATCGAGAGTGCCATTCATCTTGAAAAGAAATCAACCTTTCATTCGAATACTAAACATATAAAACTCAGGTATCATTTCATACAATCCATCTTAGAAGATGGACATTTGAAGTTGGAAAAATTACATACTAGCCAGAATCCTGCAGACATGTTAACAAAGTGAGTAACCAAGGAGAAACTGAGTTCCTTTTCAATTTCAATTGGTCTTCAAGCATGAAGGTGATGCAGGAGCATCCACACGTCATCAAGCGAGCCAGCGCGCACGGAGAAAGAACCTACAGCTGGACAGTGCCAGCACGCACATTTTGAAATGCTTTGGAGATTGTTGCGTCGTCGTTTGGATGAGGCATTCAAAGCCAAGCGCAGTTGTATTGTATTAGTAGATAGGAAGGCATTTATGTGAATTAATGCTGTTAGATAGGAATTAACTGTAGATTAGACAGTTTTAGCTTTAGAGAGGTAAAACGGAGTATAGACACCCTCCCGTGTATCATTGTAACAGGATTCAGATTCTCATTCATTCATACAGGAGCAAGAGAGAGCAGAGCCAAGAGAGAGCTTGTGAAGAACTCCATGTACAGTCATTGAATTAATAGGAAGAGCCTGATTCAATTGCCA
>JZKD02S0187272.1:291791-323372 GCA_000966675.3 Picea glauca
ATATATATATTATGTGAATATTATATCCATATAAAAGTCACATACAACTATCGTGGAAGTGGAAGTTTAGTTAGAGTTTGTTGTTGGCTCAAGAAAATGCATTGATTTGACTCTCTCATCCTAAGAACACCATGCCAAATGTCAATGCATTGTAGATGGTATTTGATGCAAGGGGATGGAGTTATGTGTCTAGCGTTGGTTTGAGGATAGGATATGATGTTGCAAATAATACATGGACTGCATGGTTCCGAGGGGCAAGCATGATCAGACATGGACTACATGGTTTCAAGGGGAATGCATGATCAGATGTGGACTGCATGGTTCAAGTAGGATCACTCTAAATTTGGACCATTTCATGGTAATAAGAGGCCATAAATTCGAACTCAAGGTTGGGATGTGACCATCAACCATTTTCAATTGCAATTGTAGAGGTCATTTGATAGATTTTGAGTGGGAATCAATTTGTTAATGTTTTCATGAATATAACTCATGAGGGTTAGAATTGTTATTTGTCTGTTTCATATCAAGCATTATGATATTTGCATTTTCCTTCACAATTTTTTTCATTGTTTTGGGTCCATAGTTTAGAGGATTTGTAGGCTGGGGATATAGACTTCGAGGCTGCTAGTAGTGGGTTGATGTTGGCTTTGGAATTAGACGAATTGATTTAATCAAAATGAACTAGTGGCCTGATTCGACAGAATTTGGTAACTATGTCCTCAACTAGTTCAGAATTTGGAAACCCGTGGTATTTTCCCATGGTATTACATATATGAATCCACTAGATAAAAATAGACTCACTATGAATATACATGTTATAAATAGAAGTCCTCCTAAATATTAGGAAAAATGGAAAAAATGATTATGTCACTAAGTATGTAGTTGAGCATATATCCTAACAATTCCATGAATATTGTTGATTATTCCATTTTCTTCCCTAGTAATGTTGATATCAATCTTCTTTCCTTTCTTGAAAACATTTTTAGTAATGAGGGTGTCAATATAGTTTCACATGTGATGGTTTTACTTCATTATGAACACCCATTTCATTTGTCTTATTTTCATATACAATGGCATCCTCTATCCTCTTTCCTTCGTTTTGTATTCCTATAGTCTTGGAGATAATACCATCATATTTGACATGTATATCCTCTAGATGGAGTTCAAATTCTTCATATATATTTTGGTGACCTTCTTGAATCTCGTCTTCTTTTCCCTTTTGAAGTTACAATGTGACCCCACCTATCAAATTCTTACATCCTTCTTCAATTTTAGAATGCATTTCAGATTTTACCTCATCAATATTTAGGGATTCCTCAACCTTCTTGCAAATTTCTCTTCCAATTTTTTGATATTATCTTCTCCAATTTTTGTTGTAGTATCTGCATACCTATTATTTGATTTAGACTCCTATAAATTCCTTTTCACCCTTTTAACATCATTAGGAAGTTATTGATTATGTTTACATATCCTTTTCATTTCTTCACTTTTCAATTCTTCCCTTGACTCATCCTTTTCGAACTTTCCTTTTCTACTCCTTTATTAATTTAAGTTCTTAACCTCATTGACAAGTGATTCATTAAGGGATTGCATCTTGGCAAACTTATCATATTTATTTATAATATTTCTTAGATATTCATTATCCTTCTACAATTTGGAAACTTTTTCTTTTGATTCATGTAATTCAACTTGAATTGTATGCATCTCCTCCATTCTATTATCCTTAATCGATTTTTTTGAGAAGATGTTTTTCAAATTTTTATTATGTGGAGAATATTTTAGTATATTCATAAAGGATATACCTCCACTTAAAAGCTTCACCCTAAAAGAAAGCTTCCCTAACAAGTCTAAAGTTATTTTTATTTAACATCCTCAACCTTTCCATGCGATTTATTTCATATTTATGTTCATCTCCACAAAAAGATAAGTATTTCCATTGATTCTTAAATGGGGTATAACCCAAACCCTCAACTTATAACCTCTTTATTGTTGGGTGTGTGTTATATTCTTTGCACGACTAGATTTAATGTCTTCTATGTTGCGTCGGGCATGCATAGGAGTTTGAGGGGGGCGATATCCCCCCTTTGTAGGGGTTCGGGGGCATATCCCTAGAGATTTTTTTTTCCTCGGGAAACATGTCGCCTTTTTTTTCAAGGCACCTCGATTTTCATGTCCATTGTTGGGTGGTTTTACGGCACATAGTTTTTTCCGATGTTTTTCTATTTCCGGTTAAGGAATTAGGGCTGTTGACTAATCCAGGTCATTAGGTTAGGGTTTTGGATACTTCTGGCTCCTATATGTATATTGTATTGTAAATAATGCATCTCTATGAATGAATATAGAATATGTTGGTTTTCTCGATTTTGGTTTCCAAGGGAAAAATCTCTGTGTAATGTATGTATTTTCCATTGTATCTTTTCTGTTCTTTTATTGAAAATCAATTTGGAATAAAATATTCTACAAGGTTAAAATCTACAAATATAGTATCAATAATTATCTCAAATAGTTATGATACATTTTCTAATATATTCTCCTATGATACATTTTCTAATACATTTTCTAAGATTGTCTTACTGGTCGACCTTTCTCCTAACGTATCTTTCAAATTTTAGTATTTATGAGCCTAATATTTTAGTTTGTATTATTCTAATACATATTCTATATAATTCCATATATTTGATGAAATTTTGATGTTCCAAGAGAAAGTTATGGTAACTTTTCCAAAAATTGTTGATTCTTGGACTTTTCCAGAAGGTGAACTTTTACAATGTGCCATATGTCCATTTTTCTAATTTGCTTCTAAAATTTTGACCTGAAACATGATGCTTCATTCTCTTTCAAATAAAATGATGGAACTCACTTTGTATATTTAAGGAATTATATATGACTATTTTACCTAGAACACCTCTTTGAGACTAGTTTTAGGACTAGCAAAAAACCTAGTCCATGGACTATAACTTCAAAATTAAAGTGAATCAAAATTTTCAAGTTTTACCATAGATTCTAAGATATGTCTTATTGGTCGCTTTGAAATTTTTCTATATGATATGTTCTAAAAAAAATTATGATATTTTTACCAAGAACGTTTGTTTGAGACTAGTTTTAGGACTAGACAAAATGCAAAATAAGATGAGTATATCATGTATACAATTTAACTATTATAAAAATAAGTTATATTAACAATTATATCAATACTCTTAATACATTATATATATATAATCTTGGTGAGTTATTTTTAATGGTTGGGTGATTTGAGTTGGTTTCCTTTGTTGTGTGCCTCACTTGATGTCCCTACTAACTTAGGTATCATAATAAACTTTGATGGATGTACAATGAGTACCATCCACAAAATCCAGGAAAGTGATCAACTATAAAGTTTTCCTTCATACATACTCTTAAAGAAATATTTACAAATAAAAATCATCATAAAAAGGTTTATATGTTAGAAAGTTTCATTACAAAAATAATGAAAGTTGATTTTATTCATTCACTTTAAATGTAATTTCCATTAGTACTAGTTCTCATATATGTAAGATGTTCTTGTCAAAGGATTATTAGTAGTATAAAATATCTCTCTCAAACACATTGTATAACATCACAAAATTCATCATCTTTATCATTTCTTATGGAGCTAAACCTTTCTCTCTATATTTGTACATATGCTCTTATTATTAAATTCCACCTTGAAATATAATATATATAATTACTTATTCTAAATAATCATTGTTGATTGGGGGAAATACATTTTGATAGTTGGCCTATTTTATTCATGCTTAATCTAATTATATCCAAAGACAAGTGATTCAATCATTTATTTCATTTTCCTCCTATAATCCATTGTTGTTTGGACAATCTCTATTGGAGTTTATTGTAATGTTGGTATATGAATTGGTGGATCTACAACATACCCATCCTCCTACAAGTCGGGCATGCTGCACCAAGAACGCACCTCTTGGATGATTTCAAATATATGATAACAATTAATTAATAAATAATCATGAAATACATACATGCAATGATCACGATTCATACTACAACATAAAATGCATGCACAATATACCATGCACAACATTAACTAGAAATCATGCATATTATAAGTACAAATATTAGGTATAATAATTTAATACGTAGCAGAAATAAATACACAAGCAAGGAAACCATGGCAAAGATCACTTATCTTTTGTAAAATAAGACACCAACTGGTTTCAGACCAATGATGTTCAAACCAACCATAGAAATAGTTGTTCCAAGTCTCAACAACAATGTCACCCCCGAGCTAGGGCTATGAATCCACAAGGATGATTCCATAGTGTTACTTGGATTCCCAAACCAGTCATCACCCAAGATCTCACAGGCTTCTCAAACAATCACAACAATCCAAGTACCCAACTCTCTTCTACCCAGCCTGCACCACCCAAGAGAATGGAACTCCAACCTTCTCTGCCACACAATCCCTCAGACAAACCTTCTCCTTCCAGAGATCCAGTGCAGATGGTCCATAATATCCATGATGGGACTCTCAAGACTCGTATTTGTGAGAAAAAATGGACACAGGCCAAGCATATCAGACATGCAAGCCTCAAATAATGGCTAGATTACACCAACAATCTCTACAGCCAACAAAACTATGTTTTTCCTTCAATGGTCTGATTTCCTTTCCCAAGCCAAACACGAATGAGGAAAGATGATTGAGTGAAGGAATGAATTGAGTTAAGACTCCATAGGAAATGATGAACAATTAAAAAATAGGGTGAATGAACATGTGAGGTGACCAACAACAACACCATAATGGGGACTAGAATGAGAGTGAGCAAATGACCAAAATAAATGAGAGAATTTGCTAACAGGGGAACCCCTTCCATAGACCAGTGACAAATTTTGTAATTCATGGGGATCAAGAACCTCTTGGCCTTCCCCTAAGAATCTCATGTAACTAATTTCCCCCCCATTACAAAAAATGGGTAATATAAAATAAATATTGAGCCCCTCAATCCCCCTTTCTTTTGGAATCATAGCCCCCTATAACTCTAGTCCTTGTCCGTCTAGCAGCCAGCGATGTATTTATCATTAATAATGATCACACATTACATTTCTTAGGAACACTTTCCTTTTAATAAATGTTTGGGTACTCTGGACTCTCAACAATGTAACACTACACTATTTAATATGGGGGCTCAAAACCCGGGGTGTTACATCCCGTTCACCTTATTTTGGCATTGTCCTTAGTGCATATACAATACAAGAATCAAAATTCAAAAATTTATTCAAAAAGATGCAGGTACTCTAACCACATGGCATCTTCATGATCCTAGGTAGCATCTTCAGGACCGTAGCAGGTTTACTGAAATTTTACCAGCTCTATAACTCGATTCCAGAGAATTTTGACTTTTCTGTCCAATATTCGCACTCGCTGGACCTGAAAGTCTCCTTCTATCTCTACCTGAATCAGATGCCAATCAATAACATGGTTAGGATCATGTACATATTTCGTTAGCAAAGACACATGAAATACATTATGCACATTCATGGAAGCAAGAAATGTAAGCATGTACAATTGGCCCTATTCTGTCCAATATCTAAAATGGACCATAGAATCTGGATGCCATTTTTGTACAACTATCCAACTTCAAAGAGCTCTTCTTGGGATTTACTTTCAAAATAACATGCTCCCCTACTTTAAATTCTCTTTCTATCCTATTCTTGTCAGCATAAACCTTCTATATATCTTGTGTTGCCTTTAAATTCTGCTTAATCTTAACCATCTGGTCTTCCATCTCCTTGAGCAACTCTGCTCAAGTACCACTCTATCTTCTGGGTTATCCCAAATTATTGGAGTACTACATTTTCTACCATACAAGGCTTCAAATGGGCTCATATTCAATGAAGCTTGATACCCATTATTATAGGAAAACTCACCCAAGTGAAAGTAATCTTCCCACTTAGATGGATTATCCATCACATACATTCTTAACATGTCTTCAATTACTCGGTTGACCCTCTCTGTCTTCCCATCATACTGTTAGTCTCCAGTTTTGCCTATGCTTTTGCCTACATCATACCAAAAAGACCTCTATTTTCATACCTAGTACCACCCCCTTCTGGCCTTGTTTTGACACTCTTGACATCTTTTCACAACTGAATGGGCTATTCAAGGTATTCTCACAATTCAAGTTATTTTTATGTATTTTGATACTTTAAATTAACGTTGATACTAATGAGGTATGAGTTTAGGTACTATTTCTTTGAAACAACGTTTACCAGTACCAGGTACCAGCTTGCACCCAGTGGAGCCGAAGAAGCTGCTAAAGATCCGCATGACATGGCCAGAGTGGTAGACAGCGCGATTTACATGACATATTGAGTCATCACTCATACGATGATTCAAAGCAAGATTATAGAACTAAGCTGTTAATACTTTATGATTCACATCTTCTTGACACTTCATGTCATGAAGATGTGGAGACCGTTTTAACTGTTTTTGAGTCATTTTCGGGTCTGGGATCCGTTTGAATTAATACATTCTGTTTTAAACTATTTTTGGAGGAGGATCTATAAAGACAGAGGATCGATCCCAAGGAAACGTTGGTTATGATGTTATGAGATACATTTCTGCTAATACAATCTACTTATGCGTTATGATACTTCGTGGTTGTATGAGTTGAGTTATTTTTCTTAGTAATGAAGTGTGAAGCATGAACAGTGTTTGCGTAGAATGATTTAAGTAGTTCTGGTTTTCTTTTCGGCGATTGTACCTCTTGGTTGGGCCCACCAACAGGTGCAAGTCGCTGCCTTTTTCTGTATTAGCATTAGTTTATTTCAGTATCTTAGGATTTGCATGCATGTTAGCTTATTTGAGTTTGGGAATTAACTTGTTCAGGTTCTTGCTTAAACCATTCTTCCAACTGTCTCGTTTCCAGCATATTGATATATTCTACGTTGATGCATGATGAAAGCGTACTTGATTTCTGTAGAATTTAAAGCATGAACTAGGTTTGCTTTGTTTCCAGTTTTCAATCCGAACGTAAATTGAAGAGAATGCGAGTTTGAATTTAATTTGCTTTGGTTAGGATAGTTAGGTTACTCTGCTCTGTTAGGATAAGTTAGGTTGCAATTGAATTATAGGAAGCTTCCAGTACCAATAGGGTAAATAGGATATTTCTTTATTTTTCTGTGGATAGATTCAGACTTATTTTTGATGTTTAGATTAAAAGGATTTTAGGAAATAGAAGGTAGGATACATTTTTTTCTGTGTCATTAGTTTACTTTCTGTGACATACTCTGTTTCTGGTATAATTTGTTGTTACTTAGTTTGATTGCTGAAGTAGTTTCATTTTGAAATAGACATCTTACTTCTAGAATTAATTCAAAGGTAGTTGTTAAAGATATTTCATTTCTGTTTAGAATTGAATGCTATAGAATCTAAATGAGAATGCTTTAGTTAGAATGCTTTTGTTTAAATTAGAATAAATGACATAGATTAGAGATAACTTAGGCTTAGAGTAGAGTAGATAATTAGGTTCCAGTCCTGCACATACAGTGTTTGTGTCTCAAAGTTTACCTCCCTGGGTTGACATTTTATGTAAGCTATTATAGAGATATAATTAGCCCAACATTTTGGCATCGTTGCCGGGGAGGAATTAAAATGGACTGGAGGTTAGATGTTGCCAGACCTTCAATAGGTAAGCAAATTTTCATTTTCTTTTCAATTAATGCAAGAGTACAGTAGGAGTATTTTAGTTTAGTAATTTTACTATTTTAGTTTTGATTTCATAGTAATTTTGTTTGAATATAGGTCAGTTGCACCCATAACACTTAGTCTTAATTAGTTTCTTTACTTTGGAGTTATTTACATTTCTTCAAAAAGGATTTAGATTAGTTTAAAAAAAAATAGTAATAAAAAAAAATTTAATTTTCAAGATCATTTGGGTACTGTAAGACCCTGGTTACTAATCCACCTGTGGAGTAGGACAGCTGAACCGGGATAAGTTTAGAGATGTTCAAAAACTTTTTGAGCATAGAAGGGCTTATTACTACAAGGAGTTTTCATAATCCTTGTCACAACATCAGATCCATGTCTGAAAATGAATCCATCTTTCCAAGTGAGCAGCAAATCAATGAATATCCTCTCCATGAAGACCTAGACCTATTCAACTATGCTTCCTCATTTGATGAAGGATCTCAAGAATTATGGGAAGGAGAGGAAGAACACTTAGAACCTGAAATTGCAGAATTTCTTGCTTGCTTGAGACCAGAAGAAGAATATAAGCTTGGCTTGACAAGCCTAGCCAATCAAGGATTTATTCAAGTATGGACTGATACAGTTTGTCCATTCCAGCCTTTTACTTTTCAGCAACTTTTGAAATCAAGATCATATGAGGAGCTGGTTCTTTATATCTTGACTTTTGTTCATAAACACTGTATGGACAATCATGATTTAAAAGTCTTGATTCAGAGGTGGTTACACTGGAAGTATGCATACACTTGAAGGAACATTTTTACTTCCAGTAGAGTAGGGTAGAATAGGAAATAAAAAAATAGGAATAAAAAAGTAAAGAGAAAAATAAGCTTTACTATGAAAACCAACTTGTCTGGTGTAGTTTAGTAGGAGTCTAGTTAGAAAAACAGGTTACTGGCTAGCTAGACTCCAAAATAAAGTTCGTTGGTGCCTACTTCATTTTCTTCACAAATCATGTTCGGTGCTCAACTGGATGATGGAAGATTCATCAAGGCTTTCCTTCCAGCAAAGTTTCAACCATCGACTCCAAATCATTTTCTGGGTTTGAAACTTGAGACATTTTTCAGATACCTTGGAGCCTGCATGCCTCAATGGCAGGTATCCTTGTCATTTGCCAAGGAAATACATCAATGTTTCTTGGCAAAAGAAATCTACAGTTCATTCGACTTCAACAAATCTATTCATGACTGTTTGAATGTATCTAGTGCATTGATTCCCATTGACATAAAATGTGGGACATCTCGCACTGGTTAACAACTTTCCTTATTGGTTTGTAATCCAGTGACTTCTACCTATGTTCGACATCAACAAAATCTATTCAAATAGGTAGACCTGCACAAAAAGGAAGTATTTGGATGAAGACTTTGCAGTTTTGGTACTCATGGACAGTTTCATTAGTTTGTAGTTTTGAAGAACAGTCTATTCTTCTGTTTTTTATAAGAAATCTAGTAACATTCAGCACAATGGACAGCCTATCAAAAGAGAAATCCCCAGTCTTGTGGCAACACAATTTTTGGAGCAAAACAAGAACAGAAAATTGTGTTCTGTTACAGAAATTTCATTCTGCCATAGTACCTACAACATCTAGAAGAACCCTGACAGTCCAAAGTATTTCTGAAAAATTTGATCCTGAAGGGTAACATTGATCTAAGGACAAAACAAAAGCCAGGTTCAGGGATAATCATCAGATAATTTGTTGTTATAAACATGAAGTTTTTCTTCTCAGCAGGATATTATTGGTTCAAATTTCTCTGCAGATCTCAGATTGTTTCATCAATACCAGTCAGTACCAGCACAGGATCCATCAACTACAGTGGTCATCAGAAATACAAGTGAAAATTACAATTTTCACGCCCTCCAGATACAGACTTGATGTCAAAAATCTCTACAGCAAGGAATGCATAACAAGGGGATAGGTAATCTAACTCAGGTATGCTTAGTTCATGTTGGTTTAATGTATTTAAATTACATATTAATAGTTTGAACTGAGAATGCTTTGTTACCCCATAATGTTTCTTTATATCCACACTCTGTACCTGATAAACCAATCCGCATCGACATTTCAAGTCACCAAGTTCACACGACTCATTTATGATAACACTCTACACTCATGTACGACTACCATCATTTCCCTACACGCCATCGACCCCCACGACAATTCAAACGCCCTACTATGATTTTTCTCCCGGCTACCTCACACATCACACTCCATTTTCCTATTACCCTCATCTAAGTTTCGCTGCTTACCTGTAAACCGTTGCTGTGATAACAAATCATGGTGGCAAATCGTCATGAATCAGAGACATATGCAGACTTAGAGGCCCTTCCAGAGTATGAAGCAACCAGAGCCATCTTTCAGAAAGCGGGATGGGAGCCGTTTTTCAAAAAATTCGCTGGATATGATGACTCACTTACGCTTCAGTTTGCTCTACGTTTTCAGGGTGGGTTCGCTAAAGTGGGTGAGATAGAATTCGAGGTCATCGAAAAATTCATTTTTGAGGCAATTCAACTGCCCACCATTGGTCAGAGATGGACAAAGGGTCAGCCTGTTGTCAAGAAACTCTGCACGCAGCTTCTGAAACCACAGTACCGAAAGATACAATGGTCAGAGGGAACATCACGGTCATGGTTAGAACCACAATGGGCTCAGTTGCTAGCTATCCTCCAATGTTACCTCACTTGCGAAGGACGGTATACAATCGTATTTCCCTGCCATGCCCGACTCCTGCTACATTTCAAAGGTAATAATCTACTGAACATACCCTTCTTTCTGTTGAAAAGTTTAAATAAAATGGCAGAACAGGTCCGAAAGGCCAAAGATTTTCGAGGAAGTTTATTTCATTTTGGTCTTGTCAAGATATTGATTAAGTCTGCGTTGTCCCAGAAACAAGAAACTTGGGATATGTTTGCTGTAAGAACCCTAGCCTCTGACAAGTCTAAATATAAATGTGTTAAGCCTTCTCCTCCACAGAAGAAGCTGAACTCTAGGAAAAAGAGTATTAAAACCCCGACCAAAATCTGTGATGACCATGAGAATATACCAGATAGCACAATTGAAGCCAGTGCTGGAGACCCTGGTATAGAACATTCATTTGATGCCCATGGGTCTGATGGAGTGGAAATACATCAAGAAACTGTTAAGAACACTACTCCTACGGAGGCAAATGTTGAAACTCAGATTCCTGCCCCAGCTGCTATGAACATTATTGACGTGGAAGAACTGGCAGAGTTGACTAACAGACCTAGGAGAAACCCAAAACGGAAATGTAAAAGCACATTGTCGGGTATGGATAGCTCTGTGCCCAGTTACCCACCACAGGAGAAGTTAAAAAGTAGGGATCATGAGGAGGCTCCAGAACCCTCTGAAATGACTTGGAATCTATCCCAATTAATTTGAAAAGCCCGTAAAGTGGATCAACAAGCTACTGCGCCCAAAGGAATTGAGCAGAACGAGCCAATTCGAGTACCAACAGATACCCCTGCTCAAATACATAGAGAGTTCACTCCTGAACCTAGCCCATTTGACAATCCCGATCCAGTTGACACACATGATCAAAGTCCAGAAGAGTTCACTCATGCATCCAGTCCTCAAACACAGCCAGGACAAGATAAAACATTTGAAACCTACTGTGAAATTTCGTCCAGTAAATCCTTGAGACCAATAGTAGCTAGATTAGAAAGTAGAAATAATAGGTTGAAAGAGAAGCTACATGAGTACACCATATTGGATCGGCATATCAAAACAGAAAATGAACTCATGAAAGTCAGGGTAACTCATTTCTTGTCCAAAATTGAAAGATTAAAATAGAAGAATAAGGGTCTTTTCCAAAGGAACAGGAGACTACAGAAGACTGCCAGAAAGCATATTATCATCAACCGAGTCCTCAAGAAAGAAATCAGAAATATGAAGAAACATGAGAGGTTACAAATGTTGGTTGCAGCTGCTGCAACGCTCTGATTGATATCAGTCTTTGACTTTTTTGTTGCCTGAGGACAGGCAAAGACTTCAGTTTGGGGGCATGTTAGTCTCCAGTTTTTCCTATGCTTTTTCCTACATCATACCAAAAACACCTCTATTTTCATACCTAGTACCACCCCCTTCTGGCCTTGTTTTGACACTCTTGACATCTTTTCACAACTGAATGGGCTATTCAAGGTATTCTCACAATTCAAGTTATTTTTATGTATTTTGATACTTTAAATTAACGTTGATACTAATGAGGTATGAGTTTAGGTACTATTTCTTTGAAACAACGCTTACCAGTACCAGGTACCAGCTTGCACCCAGTGGAGCCGAAGAAGCTGCTAAAGATCTGCATGACATGGCCAGAGTGGTAGACAGCGCGATTTACATGACATATTGAGTCATCACTCATACGCTGATTCAAAGCGAGATTATAGAACTAAGTTGTTAATACTTTATGATTCACATCTTCTTGACACTTCGTGTCATGAAGATGTGGAGACCGTTTTAACTGTTTTTGAGTTATTTTCGGGTCTGGGATCCGTTTGAATTAATACATTCTATTTTAAACTATTTTTGGAGGAGGATCTATAAAGACAGAGGATCGCTCCCAAGGAAACGTTGGTTATGATGTTATTAGATACATTTATGCTAATACAATCTACTTATGCGTTAGGATACTTCATGGTTGTATGAGTTGAGTTATTTTTCTTAGTAATGAAGTGTGAAGCATGAACAATGTTTGCGTAGAATGATTTAAGTAGTTCTGGTTTTCTTTTCGGCGATTGTACCTCTTGGTTCGGCCCGCCAACAGGTGCAAGTCGCTGCCTTTTTCTGTATTAGCATTAGTTTATTTTAGTATCTTAGGATTTGCATGCATGTTAGCTTATTTGAGTTTGGGAATTAACTTGTTCAGGTTCTTACTTAAACCATTCTTCCAACTGTCTCGTTTCCAGCATATTGATATATTCTACGTTGATGAATGATGAAAGAGTACTTGATTTCTGTAGAATTTAAAGCATGAACTAGGTTTGCTTTGTTTCCAGTTTTCAATCCGAATGTAAATTGAAGAGAATGCGAGTTTGAATTTACTTTGCTTTGGTTAGGATAGTTAGGTTACTCTGCTCTGTTAGGATAAGTTAGGTTGCAATTGAATTAGAGGAAGCTTCTAGTACCAATAGGGTAAATAGGATATTTCTTTATTTTTCTGTGGATAGATTCAAACTTATTTTTGATGTTTAGATTAAAAGGATTTTAGGAAATAGAAGGTAGGATACATTGTTTTCTGTGTCATTAGTTTACTTTCTGTGACATACTCTGTTTCTGGTATAATTTGTTGTTACTTAKTTTGATTGCTGAAGTAGTTTCATTTTGAAATAGACATCTTACTTCTAGAATTAATTCAAAGGTAGTTGTTAAAGATATTTCATTTCTGTTTAGAATTGAATGYTRTAGAATCTAAATGAGAATGCTTTAGTTAGAATGCTTTTGTTTAAATTAGAATAAATGACATAGATTAGAGATAACTTAGGCTTAGAGTAGAGTAGACAATTAGGTTCCAGTCCTGCACATACAGTGTTTGTGTCTCAAAGTTTACCTCCCTGGGTTGACATTTTATGTAAGCTATTATAGAGATATAATTAGCCCAACACGTACTATGGATGGTATGTTGTCTTAAAGTTCATATTTGTACCAAATCCTTTAAATAATCCCTTCCATAAATTTGAACTAAACTTAGTGTCTATGTCCGAGACAATTGTCCTAGGTATCCCATGCAACCTAGCAATCTCCCTCATGTAAATTTATGCAATATTAGCTGTTGTATGAGTTGTTTTTACATGAACAAAATGAGCAGCCTTTGTCAATTTATCAACCACTACCATGATGGAATCATGTTGCCTTGTTGTCCTTGGCAACTTTGTTATAAAATCAATGGTTATCACTTCCCATTTCTTCTTTGGAATTGGTAATGGTTGTAGCAAACCCGTTGGGTGTCTATGATCAAATTTTAATCTTTGACATTCCATACATATGGTGATGTAATCAACAACATCCTTTTTCATCCCCGACCAAAAGAATTGGCTTCTTACTACTGTAAATTTTTTTTAGTAATCGGGATGTCCAACATATGGGACATTGTGCATTTCTTTTAATACCAAATTCCTAAGTTCTCCGGAACTAGGAACATAAATTATATTTGTATTCATAAGTAATCCATATTCCTTCATCTCATACTCTTTCATTTTTTGTTGTACATATCCTTTCTGTAAGCTTTCCTTCACATGTAGGTAATGCTGATCTATAACAACATCATCTAAAATTATGCTCTTCCAGTTTGACTGATGCATACTGAAAATTGTAGCATGAATGTGATGCACTCTTCTACTAAGTGCATCGACAACTTTATTTTCTTTTCCTTTGACATTATTGATATCAAAGTCATATTCACTTAAAAATTCTAGCCATCTTGTTTTCCTGGCATTCAAAGTTGGTTATTCAAAAAGATACTTCATACCACTGCGGTTTGTTCTTAATTCGAATCTCTTTCCCATGAGATAATGCCTCCTCATATTCAATGTGTGAACAATGAAAACAAGCTCGAAATCATGTGTGGCATAATTCCTGTCATGTTCCTTAAGCTTTCTGGACTCATAAGAAATGACATGTCCATTTTGAGTGAGGACTCCACCAAGTCCTTCCTTGCACGCATTTGTACATGCCACAAAACTTTCATTTGGGTCAGCAATTTTTAGCACATGCGCACTAGTGAGTAACTCCTTCAACAAATTAGATTTGTCTTCACATTCAATTGCCCATTCAAATTTAAATTCCTTCCTTTGAAAAGAAGTGATGGGATAAGAAATTTTAGAGAACCTCGATATAAACCTTCTGTAGTAACCGACTAACCCCACAAAATATCTAACTTCTGAAAAATTTCTGGGCATTGGCCATCCTCTAATGGATTCAATCTTCTAAGGGTCTATTGTTGCACACTATTGTGAAATAATGTGCCCCAAGTAATGGATCTGTTCTTGATAAAAAGAACACTTGCTTAGCTTGGCATACAACTGATGTTCCCTCAAAACTTGCAATACCAATCGTAGGTGATGTTCATGCTCCTCTTCAGACTTATAATAGACAAGTATGTCATCTAGGAATACTATGACAAACTTATCCAAGTAATTTATGAATATTCCATTCATTAAGAACATAAAGATAGTTGGTGCATTGGACAATCCAAATGGAGCTACTACAAATTCATAATGCCCATACCTAGTTCTAAAAGTTGTCTTATGGATGTCTTCTTCCTTGATTCTTACCTGATGGTATCTTGATCTCAAGTCTATATTTGAAAATATATTTTCTCTTCTTAGCTGATCAAAGAGGTCATCAATTTTGGGTAGAGGATATTTGTTCTTTATAGTAGACTTATTCAACTATCGAAATTCAATACACAGCCTCAAGGTTCCATCATTCTTTTTGACAAAGAGTATTGGTTCTCCCTAAGGTGAAACACTTGGACGTATGTACCCTTTATTCAACAATTATTCCAACTGCATTTGTAATTATTTCAACTCTGTTGTGCTCATTCTGTAAGGTTTTTTTGACACTGAGGCAACTCATGGCACTATATCAATAGATAAATCTATCTCCCTTTTTGGTGGCAACCCTGGTATTTCTTGGAATACATCATCGAATTCTTGTAGTATCAAGAAATATTCAAGGCTTGGACCCTTTGTGTCTTTTTTCTCCTCCACATGGGATGCATACAATTGACATCCTTTTCTGAAACATCTCTTCAGTTGTAAGGCTAGAATATCTCTTATAGAGATGGGTCTTGGAACTCCTTTCACAGTGCTTTGTTTTCCATCTCCATCAAGACATGTAAATGTCTTGTTATGACAATCTAGGACAACATGATGCTTGTTCAACCAATCCATTCCAATTAGAATATCATAAGACCCCAATGGTATGATATTTAGATCAACACTAGTATTCACACCATTAAGACTTATGGAACAACTTCTGACCATATCATGGATTCTCCACTTGGTTCCAGTGCCTAGCTGAACCAAACTTGATTTCCCAAGCTTAATTTTCTCCAAATGTAATCTATCCACTATCTTAGGATCAATGTAACGATGACTTTCTCCTAAATCAATTAAAATAACAAAAGGCTGATTTATGATCTTACCTTCCACCTCTATCATGTTGGATTGGTATTCTGCTTGCCGATCATCTAAGGCTACATAAATCCTTCCCATGTCTTTGATTGTTGTAGCTGTCAGTGTTTCATGGAAACCTGCACAAGAGACCTAGCCAAAGCATACACAAAAAAATCTTATCAAGAAAAGGAAGAGAGATACAATATGAAGAATGAGAATCAATTTATATTATGATCTATTCAATGAGTGAGTTATATTCACTCATATAGGAAATGACATCCTATCTTACGAATTCATGCATAATAGTGATGGTATAAAATTAGAAAGTCTAAAATAGAACTAATCATTTAACTCCCACTGAACTAGTTGTTATTGTGCTAATTGTTAAGTGAAGACACAAATCAATCCCCCTAGATCCACCTAGATCTAGAACAAAACAAGATAGGACATGATTCTTTCCCTAAGTTACAATCATCGAATTTACTACCAAAGAAGGAATGTATGACATACCTTTAGATATCGCTTCCTTATATCTTTGTTGTCCCTGCTTCGCTCTGGTGCTCTTGTGAGATCAAATCTACAATGACACAAACCAACCAAAGTGAAAGAAAAAATAGTATATTCAATGAAAACCTAAACATGTGATCAAGGAGTCATGCAATAAAATGAGAATGATTTTATGGGAAACAAACATGCCACTGTATTATATAATGTGGAAGAAAGATACAATCAGATGCCTTGATGTCATTAGGTTCCTTGCCATAGTTCCTTGCTTCCCACACACTTCTTGCTCCAAGGATTCTGAGACCATAGATCTGATAGCTACTCATAATCTATCTTGACAAATCAAAGCTCAAAGCCACTCTAACCAAGATAACAATCTTAAGACAAAACAACTAATCTTAATCCAACTCAATTCATCTAACTTTCTCCATGAGAGATCCTCTCCTTTTATAAGCTAAAGAGGATAAGGTGAGGAGGTTAGGATGATCCCACTAAATCATGAAATTGAGTAAGATCCAAACCATTCGGAAGCCACATCACTATAGAATCTTCTCCTTCTAGAAGCATAGAGAAAATGCTCATTTGTCCCACGTACGAAGACCGCCACACCCTAGATATAGAGCAATGTGCAGAAAATCTGTATCCTAGCTGTAGTATAGCCTACGAAAATCAGGCATTTCTGCACCCTATGCATAGAGAAGCCTGTGAAAATCATCTTTAATAGGGTTTTTACAAAGGAAAATACAAATTTTTCTCTCAGTAAAAGTTCTTCTCCCTTCTTTCTTCAGGAATTCAGGTCACTGACCCCTCTGAAGGCAACATATAGGTTTACATCGTTAACAGTCATAGGGATGATTAAAATAATGTGTAACAGAGAGCCCCCAAAGTATTAAGTTAGAACAGAGTGATAGCTGAAATACTTTGTCGAGTGTGTGTAGGGAACTAGGAGCACGTCGGTCGGAAACCTGCCAACAAACAAGGAAATATAGTACAATAATATATCATCACTAAGGTAGGCATTCCCATACTTAGAATACAAGTGACTCAAAGCATAAATTCCGACATGAAAAGATCCATGTCAAGTAATATAGGTCATGGCCACCAAACATACACTGTGGATCCATGCCATTATGAATCAAATTTGAACATAGTCACCAAAAATACATTGTGGATCTATGTGTTAAAGACTCAAATTTGAACATAGCCACGAGACATACAATGTGGATCTATGCAACAATACAAACTGAATATACTCCAACACAACCTGAATCTGTCAGAAAAGATTCAGGGTCTTCATCTCCACCACTCTATAGTACGAATCTAACCATGTGAATACATGTGCTGAAATCGAACTTGGTAGAAACCACTTGATTACTGATCAATGGTGATAACCGTTAACAAGTGCGAGGGAAATCACCATTAATGCCAATGACTCCCAAGGTACTCTAGTATAATCCAACGAATGTGAATTAATGAGCTGAAGTCGAACACTCGACGGAGTCTCTCGATCAGGGGTCAATGATGAAAACCCACTGTCGAAAGCGAGGAAACCTTCCATCGAGGCATGCAATTTCCAAGGTACCAATTAGTTTCTAAGTCTAATTCCTAGATAATGCGTTGAAGTCGACAGGAAAAGACTCGTCACATGAGGGCCTTAATGTATCCCCCATCAATGACATGAAATGGGTAATAAGATTTGAAGTAGATCAGAGTAACCAGTGACTCGGGACTGACTCAGGGATGGCCAATGCAATAGAAGGCTTAAGGACTGCAAAAATGGCCAACACAATAGAAGGCTTTCTGGGTTGAACTTCTCTTTGAACATATTGACGACACAACAACTGTCTTGGAAACATTGACTCAACAACATAGATCACAAACCATAAGGGTAATCTTATAAAGGAATATGATCAAGAGACAAGCGGATTTTCCAACCTAGACACAAAGCAAGTGAAAGGGTGTCATGTTCAAAAGAGACTCTTCCATAGAATACAGGTTTAGAAACATTTCTTTCCCAATTTCCCCCCCACCATTTCTAGTGAGCACCTCTTTATTTTTACACAAGCTTGAGGAGGATAACATATGCTTGTAGATGTAAACTCATCCTTTGGATGAATCCCTCAGAATATTTTTAACGAACCCTAATAAGGAGTGGTTCGGTTCCATATAGGTCTTTCGATGGATTTTTAACGAGTCCAAAGAGAGAAAAATCAGGAGTTTTTCAAGTTTACAGAGTCTGAAAAACACTTAAGAAAAACTCTAAAATGTCCTTTTTCGTAAAGTAGTACGATGAGACCGAAAAAGTGATAAACTATCACTCAACATACATGATTTCTAATACTTCAATGAGTGTGAAAAGAATAAGATCGCTCGATAATCATTTCATGTTTAGAGAGTCTGAAAATAACTTAAAGGGAACTCTAGGGGGTTCCTTTTTTGTATAACCTTTACGAGTATGAAAAAGTGATAAAAGTTTACTCGGTTACATTCTCATGTATTTATGAGCATGAGAAAGAACAAAGACTGAGCTCAAGATTGTTTTCATTTTTATGCAAGCTTTAAAACAAAACAAAACTATGATTGGGATATATTTTATTTTTACACAAGATTAAAAACTAAACAAACCTATGCTTGGTCCTGGTTTCATTTTTACACAAGATTGAACTAGAGGAAACTATGCTTGAGGCAGGTGGTTTCATTTTCACAGAAGCTTGAACTAGAGAAAAATATGCTTGCGACTTCCCAATGCATGGTTGGTACTTATCCCCCAGCTTAAGAAGCTAGCAACTCAACTTCAGCATGAAGTCTAGAGGCTGGAAGCAAATTCCCCCCAAGCTTCGTTTCATCCAACTACAAAGGAGAATGAGATGAAGATTCAAATACTAGATGAAGGAATTGACTCAAACAGAGAGGGGGAACAATTTGTTTCATTTTTTAACGAGCTTGACACAGGAACAAGAACTATGCTCGAGAATCCAGGTTCAATCCCTAGACCTTTGTTTCATTTTTTAATGAACTTGACACAGAAACAAGAACTATGCTCTTAACCTCTATTTCATTTTTTAACGAGGTTGCCATAGAGACGCAAAAACTATCCTCATAACTGGTTTCATTTTTTAACGAGCTTGAAAGCAGAAAACCATGCTCAAAGCTGGGTTCATTTTTTAATGAGCTTGAAATCAAAAAACCATGCTCAACTCTGGTTTCATTTTTTAATGAGCTTGAAATCAGAAAACCATGCTCAAAGATGGTTTCATTTTTTAATGAGCTTGAAATAAAAAAACCTATGCTCAAGGCTGGTTTCATTTTTTAATGAGCTTGATCAGAAAACCTATGCTCAAGACTAGTTTCATTTTTTAACGAGCTTGAAATCATAAAATCATGCTCAACCTTCTTCTTGATCACGGATTCTAAGCGGACAAATCTCTGTAAGGACACCATTTCAAGGGAAAAACCCTAGTCATGGCCTCCAAGAGATCTTCACTTGATGGAAGAAACACATTCTAGAAGGAACACATGTCGAGGGATGCGACAGGGGTAAAGAGACTAGGCTCCAAGAGCCCTACCGAAGAGATCACCATGTCAACTACCGGATCTAAGTAATAAGAGACTGAGCTTACAATGAGAGGATCATCTACATTGACAACTAAAGGCATGGGAGACAAAACCACATAATTAACTTGCGGTGAGGGTGATATCGTCTACATATACGAATCGTTTAGGGAGGTAATCCAGTCAGGACCGATGAATGAAAGTTGATCGATAGTCACAATTATTCCCTTGTGAGGTAAATATATCACATGAAAAAGAGTGGACACCATAGCTTTCATGGCATAGACATAATCCCACCCAAGGCGTAAAGCGAAATTCAAGAGGTCTTGGACTACCATAATGTCAATAAAGATAGTTTTCCCACCCAAAGTTACAGGAAACTGAGGAAGGGTCCATAAAGGTTGACTGGTTCTTCTATTAAAAGATAATATATTTCGTGTAACCGACACAAGCTAAGGAAAACCCAAATCTTGCCAAGAAATAGAGGAAAAAATACTAAGGGACGCACCTTCATCTATCAACATCTGAGGAACATCCTAACCACAAACCTACACTGTAATCTGGAAAGGAATGTGAGAGGGAAGACGAGGTCCAGTTAGCACACCCCAATTAAAAAGGATGGCCTCATTACTTGGAGGAGGTTCCACGAGAGAAGTAGGAATTACCCTCAACATGGTAGATTCTATATCAACAAGAAAAACGTGGGCATAATTGGGTTTACTCTCTAGTGGGAGAGTAGGATCGATCACTTGGGTTTCATTCTCCAAGGGGAGAATGGGGTCGACATGTGAAAACGGATTGACCGCTCGGGTTGCACTCTCTATCAGAAGAGTGGGATTGACCGAGGATGGGATCGGATCAACCACTTTGTCAACTAGTTCAAATAAGGATGAGACCTGATTGACTACATGATCAACCAGACTGACCGATGAAGGGGTCGGATCAATCATTCCATAAACTAGAGGTGGGTCGAGAGTAAGCTTGCGATAAGCATCTGGAAATTGAGGCTGTGAAATAGTCATGTCTTCCAGGAATTTCAAGGCTTCATCCATACGAGGTCAAAGGTGAGTTAGATGACTCCCTTTGCATAACATACACGGGAACTTGACTCTACTTTTCTTCTTCCCAATGGTATCTTGACTAGTTGACGAGAGGTCATCAACATGTTTTTCAGAGGTTGATGACATGGGTTGGTGAGGTTGTGTAGACCATGCTTCCATAACCTTGGATAGACCAGAGAAATCCTTAAGAAGATGGCTACCCTTACAAAGCCTGCAAGGGTACTTGGGATTACAAGTTGTTTGGGTGATCTTAACATCATCAACACTCCCAATAAGATTAACAGTAACTGGTTTCTTTCCAACATGTCTGGTAGTGGTTGGAAGTGTGGATCCTTGCTTATTTTTATTCTTCTTATTATTCCGTTTCTTCTTCTTCCTATCCACCGAGTTACTATCTTTAGAGCTTTCACTCGGTGAAGAAGATGAAATGGAAGAAGACCTCGCAATTGAAGAAGGCGAAGAATATCTTACTGGTGAAGAAGGTGAAGGATCAATATGAGGTTGATGTTATTGGGGGGAAGTTCTTACAATTGAATAACTAACTACATTTGGGATTACGTGAGTGGAAAACAACCATATCGATAATCCAATTGTGAGACCTGGAAGGCTCAAAGTAGCAATGTGAGGAGGACCAATGTTTCCGTAAGAAGGAAAAACAAAAGGTTCCCCTGGAGCTAGGGTTCCTTCATTAGTCGTTTCAGGAACTGATGCCATTAAAAACAAAAATCCAACCTAGAGTCCACTAGGGAAAACAAACAGCACCCGCTAAAAATCTAGTAAGAAAGCAAGCAAACAAAACCTTCTTATGATGAACACACTAGTTGGTGATGAAATCCAACGTCACGATAACAAAGTAAGAAAGGGATGAGATAGAGAGAGTGGAAAAGTTACGTTGATGACCTGCTTAATGGACTTACACCTTGGTGCAATCTCCCACACATAATCGTGGGTATACCCTCCAAGGAGCCCGAGTGAGTTTGGCCAACGTCAATTCCAGGTATCGTGAAGACTTTATCCTCCACAGTCACCTTGTGTAAAGACCCTAAAGAGATAAGCCACTAAGGTTACCAATTACTACAGTGATGCCTAGGGAAACATTTGACAGTCCGATCCATGCGCAAAGGCAGGGTATCTAGCTTGAAATCAACTTGAAAGGCTTCCACTCATCAATGTGGGTATACCTTCAAGCGACCCCCATAATACGCGCAATCGCTACACCAAGACCAACAAAGCAGGGTGAGTAACTCTTCTAGTCTTAATGCAACCTCGTGTTTGACCCTTGTGTTAGAAGGGCTTCCCAAGACAAAATGTAGCAATTGGATTTCAGCTCTCCCTATCATAAGATACTATGTTTGTTTGTAGCTTTGAAAAGTTATCTTTCACACCTATTCCAAAGCCCTACAACTAATCTAATGTAGGTTTTCTACCAGAAAATATAAAAATGTCTAATCAATTTTTATAAGCACTTTATTTTAAGGTTGTTTTTACTCAAAAGGAGGATGGTGTGGACAATATGGTGTTTTGACCAACTCAAAAATTATGCAAAGAGATGAAGATGCAATCTTTTCATTTCGATGAAAGCTATGCTACGAGAAGGAGAAAACATTTATAATTCCCATATGCACAATGTCCCAAAATTTACTAAACTCATCACTATCAAGATTCTCAAGAAATGAGCAAAAGAAATTGTACACCAATACACGATTCTTCCCCCCCCCCCGACAATGAGGGGGAAAATTTTTAAGGATTCAACACCAAAAAACTGCCAAAAATTATGCAATGTCGCTACATCAAATGCAAAGATGCCCCCAATCTAATATAAATCAAGAAATCAATTTTTTGTTTCAAAGATAGATAAAAGAAATAACAACTCTCTATAGGACAAATCAACCCAAACAATTTTTCTCTTTTAACACGAATTATTCAATAAAAGAAAAATAAGTTATTTCACCAAACAATTCTAAAGAAAAAAAAATGCTTTGTAACATAAAGACACTCAAAGGAAGAGATAAAATATTTCAAAAGTAAACAAAGAAAAAATAAGGCAAAGATTGCTGAAAGCAGATTCAAATTTTGTCAAGAAGAATGTAATCAGACCCAACAAATCACCCCAGAACCACATCACAGATCTAGGCAGGGAAACCCACCAAAAAACAATTTTTTTCACAATCTTCGTAGGCTGGAAGACTAGCACAGTGCGGAAATCATTGATCACCGCAGGCCAGAAATGGGTAGGGTGTAGAGTTTCAACACTGGTCTAAACAGGTAGGGTGTGGAAATCCTAAGTCACCACACTGTCCCTCAAAGCAGGGTGCGGAAATCAAACAAAAATGGAAAAAATTAAAAATTGAGAAGGTTTTCCAGTGAAGTTTAACAGTCATAGAGTCAAGATGGATCTCCCAGTGACTCAGAAAATAGAAACCAAGCAATCAAATAAAGAAAGAAATACAAACTAGGAAAACAATCTGTTCCCCAGTATGGTCACCAATTTTGTTATCGGGCTAATTGTTAAGTGCGGACACAAATCAATCCCCCTAGATCCACCTAGATCTAGAACAAAACAAGACGGGACATGATGCTTTCCCTAAGTTACAATCATCAAATTTACTACCAAAGAAGGAATGGATGACATACCTCTAGATATCACTTCCTTATATCTTTGTTGTCCCTGTTTCACTCTGGTGCTCTTGTGAGATCAAATCTTCAATGACACAAACCAACCAAAGTGAAAGCAACAATAATAGATTCAATGAAAACCTAAACATGTGATAAAGGAGTCATGTAATAAAATGATAAATATTTTATGGGAAAGAAACATGCCACTATATTATATAACGTGACGAAAGATACAACCAGATTCCTTGATGTCATTAGGTTCCTTCCAACAATTCCTTGCTTCCCACACACTTCTTGCTCCAAGTATTTTGAGACCATAGATCTGATAGCTACTCACAATCTATCTTGACAAAGAGAAGCTCAAAGCCACTCTAACCAAGCTAACAATCTCAAGCCAAAAAAACTAAGCTTCATCCAACTCAATTCAACTAACTTTCTCCATGAGATCTCCTGTCCTTTTATAAGTTGAAGAGGATAAGGTGAGGAGTTTAGGATGATCCCACTAAATCATGAAAGCGAGTAAGATCCAAAATGTTCGGAAGCCACCTCACTATAGAATCTTATCCTTCTAGAAGCATCGAGAAAATGTTCATTTTCCCCACGTACAAAGGCCGCTGCACCCTAGCTATAGAGAAACCTACAGAAAATCCACAGCCTAGATGTAGTACAGCCTGTGGAAATTAGGCATTTCCACACCCTATGTATAGAGAAGCCTGCGTAAATCCTCTTTAATAGGGTTTTTACAAAGGAAAATACAACTTCTTCTCTCAGTAAAAGTTCTTCTCCCTTCTTTCTTCAGGAATTCAGGCCGCTGACCCCTCTGAAGGAAATCGATAGGTTTACATCATTAACTGTCATAGGGATGACGAAAATAATGTGTAACACTAGTGTGCCGAAAATAGAAATTTCTCCAACACCCCCCCTGAACATCACTATGGAGTAAAAAATGAGTCCCGACTACTAGGCCATATTAGGTAAGCATGTACAATGAAACTAATGAACACTAAATAAAAATGAGGTAAGAGGGAAAACCACGTGGAAAAAAATCCCCCCCTCAAAATACAATGCATCAAAAGAAGAAAAGGCACCTACTAGGAAACTGTGTTCTTCACTGCAAGACGATCCTGCAAAGTCTAAAACTTCTGCTCACTGAAAGTCTTCACGAATATGTAGAAATATTTATGGATCCGATGAAGTCCTTTGGAAACCTATCTAGCCTTGTACCTCTTGATCCTATGGAATCATATGCACCTAAAAATATTCCTTTCCGGTGGAAGTGGAACCATATGCCAAGTTTGATTCGTTAGGAGTGAGTCATACTCCTTTTACATGGATGCTTTCCATACTATATTTCCCACAACCTCATTGTAGGTATGTGGATCAGAAGATTGAACCATATAGAAATGCATGGGAATCACAGGTTCTGAAGCTAAAATTCCATGAGAAGGATCCTCATGTTGAGATCGAGTCCTCCTCCAATCCAATGGATTCCCTGCAAGGATACCTGGTGCATGAAGTGTGAATTGTGCCTTCTTGGGAAGCTGCTAAAGATTCAACGTTGGATTCTTATCTGACTGTACTACCTTATTATTTCTGTGTACATAATCTGAGTGTATGGAATCATCTCTGATGTCTGAAACTGACGAAAGTACAAGAGTATGTGCATGTTGCACCGGAGGTGCATGCAAATTACTCTCCTTATGTGTAAGTAGAAAAGAGGACCCATCATCAGAAAAATTAGTGAATTTATACAACCTTGACTTGTGATCCACCTCACCAATTGCAATGATGGAATTGTCATGCATGTCAATTACTGAAACTGAATCTGATGTATATTCAAACTTTTTACCTTTCTGAGTGATCTGATAAACTGAGAGCAGATTCATAGAAAGATTTGGAACATGTAAAAAATTCTCAAAAATTCCATTATGGAGTTCCACTCTCCCTTCTCCTACTACTATTACTTGAGTATCATCCCCCATGAGAATAGGGGGTCTTGAGCATGGACTCAAGGAGGAGAAAACTTCCTCTTTAGCTGCCATATGATGGGATGCACCAGAATCTATAATCCATGAATCAGATGAGGAATTAATTACAACAAGAGCATGATGATTACCTTTCTTAGGAGCATGATCTTCTTCCTTCTTCTTCTCGACTCCCTTTGGAATGAATTTTCCAAGGTTGTTCCATTGAAGTGCATGTGCCATAAGATCGATATGTTTCTTCATGCATGTGGATTCTTCATGATTCATTTTATTGTAGTAAGTGCACTGCTTTCCCTTCTTCTTCTTCTTGGAATTTGAAGATTCTTTGGAACTTGAAGAATTGTTAAAGTGTAACGTCCCCATCCATCCATGCCTAGCCATGCTACGTCAGAGAATTCTTTCTTTCTCTCTGCGGAACATACTGTAACATACCCATTATCCAACTGAGCTATGCCACATAAATTTTTCGAACTGCATGCAATTAAAATACATACACACATAACTCTTGCAGAAACATATATATATAACATAAACAACCAAATACATATGTAAATGCATGGATTCACATTGAAATAACAATAATCATATACATGCAACATATACAGGAAATACCCATAAAAATAAACACAGTTATAACCGCACATATGATAACCCATAAAAATAAGCACGTAAATAACAATGCAGCATGTAAATTTATCACACATTTGGCACTTATCTTGGTAACAATGTCACCAATTGCATGCAGACCTTCCACGAACCTCTCAACCTTATACCACACTGTTCATCACTCTCAACAGTGAGTTACCCCTGAGATGGGACTAAAATCCACCCGGGTAAAGGGATTCCTAACCAGGCTAAAGGCTCATGGACAACAAGAAAGACTCTATCTCAGGTGCCAACTCAAAATAACAACCTACAGTCCCTCAATCCCCACATGCATGTCCCACCCAGGAAGTGTGTCCCTTCTTTGCTCAACATTCCTTTGGCTGCCCCACTTCCTTTCTGAGCTTCAACAACAGGTCAGACAAGAAGTCTCAGAGCACTGTAGCTGCAGTTTAACACCTTTAAGAAATCAATTCCCAACAATTATCTCACCCAGAGAATTTCTCATGGGCCTGGCAACCTACCTCTTCAATATCCCACAGGCCTGACAACCTGCTTCTTCAGTCCAGCTCCCAAGCTAACCAGATACACCAACACAAAATGGCTATGGATATAGGTTTAGGTACAATAATGAAGATACAAAAGATAGCTCAATGAGTGTGTGCATGCTAATGGATGATTGACTGGATGAATGAATGATGGGAGGAATCCTGGGAAGGATGATGGAAAAGATGGGAAAATGAACTAAGTCCCAACACTATGTATGCATGTCCCCAACTTGACACTTGTCATGTTGGGAGCTACTTTGGTCCACTTGTCCCCAACTTTAGAACTTATGATAAATAAATTATCCATACTTTATGATTTAAGAAATATTAATATAATATTCCTTTTTGTCTTAAGCTCCCTAGCTTATCCCCCTTTCCTTAACTTTTAGGCCCCTCCCTTTCCCTAACCAATGGAGTTTAATCCCCCATCTCTTTTATCGTGGTAGGTCTGCACGCAACGATGTATTTTATATTAATTATGAGACATATATAAAAATAGGCGCACTGGCCTTTAACATCTAGGCTCTCTGGCCTAATCAAAACATAAGCATCCTAGCTTATAATAACTGGTTCACTAGCCTATAATACGCAACACATACACAAAGGCTCTATGGCCTTGAAATCATGTGCACTTAAGTTGCTGTGCACGGTATCCAAGAATGTGCACACTTCATCATTTTACTGCGCAGTACATGTGTGCACTATTCCATGAAATGTGCATACAAAAATGATATCAAACAACTCACCAATTTAAGTACATTTTCATTTACATTACAATTGGGTTCGGCCTAAGGATGTTACATAAAGGGTTTGGAATATCCCTCTTTCTTGTTTTGTTTCTCCTTCCCGTTCTGTTTGGATGATCCTTTTCCATCATGCATGGTGAGTGCATGTGATTTGGGATATTTCATGAGGCCCATTTGTATGAGTTTTGTCTGCTCTTGTGTGAGAGACTCAATGAACTGATCCATCGTAGGGATTTTCCAATTTGTTCCCAAAAGACATCCACCGGAATGGAAATTGGAGACATATACAACGTACTCTAGTCCTAGCTTGGCCAAGATTGTTAGAATAATTTGTTTCTCTTGTCTACACTTGTCAATACCACATTCACCCAAGTTGAATATCAAAGATTTATATTTAGCAAATAAATCATGTATATTATCAAAACTTTTAGGGTATAATGTATTCAACTCTACCTCAAGCATATGACCTTGCATCTCATCCTCCTTTCCAAAGAGTCCTTCCAAGGTGGTCCATATCTCGTTTGGAGTCTTGAATGCGGCAACATGAAACCATAAATCAATGGATATTAACTTAAGAAGTATTTATGTGGCCTCATCCTTACGGTTCACCCATCTAGTATTCTCAAGCACTGATGTAGGTTTTGTTTTTGTCGCCATCGTCAAATTATACCGTCCTTTTCTTTTGATTTGGAATGGGGCTTTCGTCTTCCATTCAAAATAGTTGTATGGTGTGAGTATTATCACCATACTTGATTGAAGAAGTTGCATCATCTCCATCCCTTCTATTGATTCTGAAAAGATCTTGAAAACCCAGATCCTGGATTCCGATATATGATCGATGGTTCTATGGTAACTATAGATATGATAAAGCAACTATATCTCCTAAAATATGATGTGGGTTTGGAGATTTTTGGTGAGAACGAGAATCCCTATGATATACATCTCTGGTCAACATTTCATCCTGACGCAGATCATGGATTTCTATATATGGCTATTTTACTACAAAAAAACCAATTTTCTAGAGGGCAGACTGAATCGTCGCACCCTAAAGAAGGATACAGTGTGATTATGCTGAATCATCACACCCTAGAGAAGGATAAAGTGAGACTATTATGAAAAAATGAAATCATCACACCCTGGTGAAGAGTACAGTGTGACTATGTCACACCTTGGCTGTGGATAGGCTGCAACGATTCCTGATTTTTTTTTTCTTAAGTGTGAGTGCGACCATCTCACCCTAGCAATGGATAGATTGCGTCGATTCCAATTGTCACACCTTTCGATAGGGATAGGTTGCGACGATGGAAGAACTAGGTTTACTCAATAATTAAATATTCTTTCACTCTTCTCTGGCTTGTCTGGGTTTCTCCAAGCAACTCGGCTCTGATGCCATGTCATTGTTTCATGGAAACTTGCATAGGAGACCTAGCCAAAGAATACACAAACAAATCTTATCAAGAAAACGAAGAGAGATACAATATGAAGAATGAGAATCAATGTATATTATGATCTGTTCAATGAGTGAGTGATATTCACTCATATAGGCAATGACATCCTATCTTAGGAATGCATGCATAATAGTGATGGTCTAAAATTAGAAAGTCTAAAATAGAACTAGTCAGTTAACTGCAACTGAACTAGTGTGCCGAAAATAGAAATTTCTCCAACAGTAGCCTCTTGTATGTTGTGCATAGTCTTCACTCTATCCTTTCTATGTGGTAAATCCTTGTACACGTGATCTTCCTTGCATCCCCAACATTGGATTTGTGGTCTTCCCCTTTTCCCGAAGGAGTCTTCTTTCTGGGATTCATCCTTAGAATACCAGTCTTGTTGATTTTTATTAGGCTCATTTCTATTGAAAGAAGGTTTTAATCCCTTCTTCCTCTGATCATAATTCTCCTTCTTCTTATCCTTCTAATATTTCTGCATGGACTCTCTTCCCTAGCCTTTCTCATACAAGTGTTTGGCCTTCCGGATGGTCTCAATCAAGCTCTTGGGTTCATCATACCAAATATTTTCTTTATAAAAGGATGGAAGTCCACTCAAAAACCTTTGTATTTTTACCTTTTCATCGTTTATAAACCCAACATAGTTTAACAACCCCAAGAACTTGTTCTCATATTCTTCCATAGTCATGCTTCCCAGCCTGAGTTCAAAGAACTCCTACATTTTCTTGTCATAAAAAATGCTCTGAGAGGTACTCCTTCTTAAAATACTTCTTGAACCGATTCCAAGTAATCCTATTCTCATTAACATGCTCAACTTGCTTTAGTTGATCCCACCACATAGAAGATTTCCCATGTAAATGGTAGGTGGAAATTCTAGCTTCTATATTTTAAGAATAGTTATGTAATTGTAAATATCTCCTGAGTCCAAGAAACCATGCTTCAACATCATCTTCCCTTTCTCTTTCACCATCAAAGGATGGTGGCCTAATGTTCCCCAGCTCTCCTTGAAAACTGTCCAATTCATGCCTTATTCTTTGGTTCCTAATGGGATACACCTCTCGACTACTTATGGCGTCTTCATATACAGAAGACCTTCTTACTGAGTAAGGAGGTTAGTGGTTTCTATAAGCTCTGATATTACTCTTGGAATAACCCACTCTTCCACGTTCATATCTTCTTTCATGACACTTTCCTTCTTCCTCTTGCTTTGAGAAATTATTGGCTTGACCTTGCAACTGATTTAAGATCTGCAAAACTCAAGAATTTATTTGACTTTTCTCTCTCATCAGCCTCTTGTTGTCTACCTTGTAGCTCTGCACTTCTATTTTCAGGCTCTTCACAGTTTCTATAAATATTTCTTGCTCCCCTTGGCCCTTGCGTCTATTGGAATCTGTCTCTACATTTCCAATTATGGTATTCTGTCCTATTGGCAAATTCAGTGAACAGATAGCGTATGATTGTCATTGATGGAAAGTACAATAGTGAAGATGGCAGGATCAGAATGTGCATCGATGGACAAACAGGAACAACGTAGGCTCAGGAGGAATTAGTGCAGAGTCAAAATTCTTCCAAGTAAGAAGGATGTGTAAACTTTGAGGAGAATCGTCGCTGATCGTTGGATCCCATCCAAAATTCTTGACAGCATGAGGGTCGTCAGATCTAAATAAAAACAAGAAGAACGCGTGCTGAAGAGAAGGATATATCTCAGGCGTTAGATCTGAGCGAACTCGAAATATCGTGAGTGGAAGAGCCGAGGATTTGTTGTTAAAGGTCGCGAGGCGCGAGGACGCGAGGTGGAAAAGTGGCGAGAATATCAGGACTGTCCATCTGGGAAGGACGCGTGGCAGNTTGGGGCACCCAACCTTGGTGAGGTCGTATTAAAAATTCTACCTCCAAGACAAAATTTGTTCTTATCCATCCTCCAGCTCGTCTTTTAGCCTAGTGCTCCCTTGTGTGGAAGTTTTCATTGCAGATGAGTTTTGCGTTTGGGCGACCATCTTGCGGACGTGCCTTGCATTGCGTTGGGGAGCCCAACTTGCGGACGTGCGGACATGTTTTGCGTTGCGGATGTGCCTTGCATTTGCGTTGCGGACGTGTGTTGCGGCGCGCAACTTGCGGACGTGCCTTGCGTTGTGTTGGGGTGCCCAACCTTGGTGAGGTTGTATTAAAAAGTCTACTCCAAGCCAAATTTTGTTCTTATCCATCCTCCAACTCGTCTTTTAGCCTAGTGCTCCTTTGTGTGGACATTTTCGTTGTGGAAGAGTTTTGCATTTATGTGACCATCTTGCATACGTGCCTTACGTTGCGTTGCAGCGCCCAACTTGTGGACGTGTGGACGTGCCTTGCGTTGCGGATGTGCCTTGCATTTGCGTTGGGGCGCCCAACTTGCGGACATGCGTTGCATTGCATTGGGGCGCCTAACTTGCGGACGTGCCTTGTGTTGTGTTTGGGTGCCCATATTGTGGACGTGCCTTGCGTTATGTTGGGGTGCCCAACCTTGGTGAGGTCGTATTAAAAATTCTACCTCCAAGCCAAAATTTGTTCTTATCCATCCTCTAGCTCATCTTTTAGCCTAGTGCTCCCTTGTTTGGACGTTTTCGTTCCGGATTTGTTTTATGTTTGGGCGACCATCTTGCGGACGTGCCTTGCATTG
>JZKD02S0187272.1:335388-350034 GCA_000966675.3 Picea glauca
TATTGTGGTGTATTGGTGTAACTCTTATACTATTGTTTATTTCTCATTGGATATAGTTGAATGGTTTAAGTATAAGTTGAAAAAGGTTTTAAATTGTACTTGATACTGATTCACCACCCTCTCAATATCAACACATACAACATGTTATCCCTATAAACCCCAGACTCAACATTTTCAACAGAAATTGAGGAGGATGCACCCTAAATTGGAACCCACTGTTAAAAAGGAACCAAACAAATTACTAACTACAAAGATAATTTTCCCAGTCAGGCACACACAATGGGTGTTTAATCTAGTCTTTGTAAGAAAGAAAAGTGGTGAAATTCGACTCTGTGTCGATTTTCAGAACTTAAACCGAGGGTCTGATAAAGAAAACTACCCTGTTCCTCCAATGGAACAAATCCTACAACAGGTGTCTGGTTCCAAAAGACTATCTCTGCTAGATGGTTTTTTGGGATACAACCAGGTCCTTATGTCTCCCTTAGACCAGCTTAAGACCACCTTTCGTCCCCCATGGGGCACTTATGCCTACAGGAAAATGCCTTTTGGATTGATAAAAGTCGGTGCCACTTTTAAGAGAGAAATGGATATTTTTTTCCGTGGCCTCATTAACCAGTCAATCGTGGTCTAACTTGATGATGTCACCCTATTCTCTAAAAACAAGAAACATCACTTGTCTCACCTCAGGGATGTCCTGGAACGATGTCTCAAGTTCGACATATCTCTGAACCCTAAGAAATCAGTCTTTGCATTAGAGCAAGGTAAACAGCTTGGGTTTATAGTGTCTAAGGATAGAATGATTATTGACCCTGAAAGAACCCAAGCTATTTCTAAGCTTCCCCCTCCTTCTTCTAAAAAAACCATGCAGTCCTTTTTGGGCAAAATTAATTTCGTCAGAAGATTTGTCCCAAGCTTCTCATAAATGGTAAGACCACTACATAATTTATTTAAAAAAGATTTTTTGTACCGTTGGGGACCACAATAAAGTTAGACCTTTGATTCAATTAGAAAAATAATAATAGAAGCCCCTTCCTTGATGAGTCCCCATTTTTCTCAGGATTTCACTCTTTATACCTTTGCTTTTGATCGATATTATGTTGTCGTGTTAATGTAGAAGAATGTTGAAAACAGTGAGATACCCATTGCCTTCATGAGCTTATCTTTCAAAGGAGAATATCTTAACTACCCAACAATAGATCAACAGACATATGTTGTTTTCAAATAAGTGAAACACTTCCGGTCATACATGTTGAAATCCAGAACCAAGGTTATTGTTCCCTACCCAGCTGTAAGAAACTTGTTAGTACAAAAAGAACTGGGTGAGAAAAGGGAAAATTGGATGATGTCATTATAATAATATGACCTTGAAATCACCCCTGCACAAATTGTTAGAGGTTAAGGCCTATGTAAGTTAGTGGCTAATTCAGTTGAAGAACAAGAAAGTCAAATAAACACCTCAACTGTCAATCAACCTGACGTAAAATAGATCAGTTGTGAACAAGTTACTGTCAATTCTTAGTATGAGAATATCAAATTTTATTTGACACATGGATCGGCTCCCCGTAATATTGATCCTAAAAATATAAGATCACTTAGTCTTAAATCTGCATCTTTCCAGCTAATCAATGATGTATTATTTTGAAAGAACTTTGATGGTGTTCTTATGCGTTGTTTAGAAAAGGAAGAATCAGAACAAGTGCTATCTGAACTTCATGCAGGCGAAGCCGGTGGTCATTTCGGTGGAGATACCACCGCTCAAAAAGTAATAAGATATGGATACTATTGGCCTACCTTATTTAAATATGCCCATGCAATATGTCATAAATGCATAATCTGCCAAAAGGTTGCAGGACGGGTAAAAAAGGCAGCATTCCCTTTGCATCCTGTTACTGTAGATTCCCCTTTTTAGCAATGGGTTCTTGACATCATAGGACCAATTAATACATCCTCCTCTCAGCAGCACAAATATATTCTTACAACAATGAACTATTTTACTAGATGGTCCAAAGTTGCACCTTTGAAAGTAGTGAATACAAATCAGGTAGTATCTTTCCTTAACTCCCATATCATCACTCGATTTGGCATCCCGAATGTCTGGTCTTTGATAACGCCTCTTACTTTTCATCCCTTGCTATGAACATTTTTTCTCTGGAAAAAGCGATTAAACTGAAGTATTCTACAAGCTACTACCCTCAGGGAAATGGCTTAGCAGAATCAACAAACAAAAAATTGATCATGATTATTAAAAGGATAGTTTCTGAAAATCACAAAAATTGCCACAATGCACTATATAACGCACTTTGGGCTGATAGGGTAACACCCAAAGATTTTGTCGGTAATTCCCCTTTCTTCCTCGTTTACAGAAGAGAATCCATTCTTCCCCCACATGTTTTACTCCCTTCTCTGCAATTGTCGTAGAGAGTTCAAGAAGAGGAGTTCCATCCCCTAGAAAATCGAATTAATGCCTTATTAAAACTAGATGAAGTGAGAACACAAGCAAAGCAGAAACTACATCAGCATCAACAAATTGTAAAATATGGTTTGATTTAAATTCTTCTTCAGATAGGAATTTCAATGTCAAAGACTTGGTTCTCAGGTGGGAAAAAGCTCACAAGGGAAAGGGGGAACATACCAAGTTCCAAAATCTGTGGCTAGGACCATTTGTAATTTCTGAAAAATTAGGTCCCAACTCTTTCCGTCTGCATAATTTGGAGGGACAACTAGACACTTTCCCAGTGAATGGCTAGGCTCTCAAAAGGTATTTCACCTAATGATTTTAGATCCACCCTTTTCGTACATATTTTAATTTTCTTTTCTATTTTGAATTTTGGTTATTTTCATTTTGCCTGATTTTGATTTGTTTTCCAAATAATCATGTTTAATTCATGATTTCATTTGTGGAAGGGAAATCAGAAATTTTATTTGTGAGCAGAAGTTGACGACTCCTCAAAGCACCAGTGTTGTAAATGCTAAAACTCATATCACCAGAAGTAAATTTATGTTCAAAACAATGTTCTTGGTTTCTCTTTACAATTACGAGGAGACACGATTATCATTAATAAAACTCTTAATGTTGTCCCCGTTTTAAGGAAAACAAATCAATTATACCTTCCTGTCCTCGAGATGGTTTCTTAACAAAAATCTAAGTGTTCAGATCATGTTGAAGGTTATTGTAAAGGATCAAGTTTTTTTTTCAAAATCTGAGATTTTCAGTTTATGTAAATTTATAAACAAATTCTAGAGAGTTGAAAGCACTGCAAGGTGTGGGAAGTGTTTGTAAACCCGCTGGGACACTGAACATGTTTGTTGGTAGCAGGTAAATGCATGCATAATGCTAACGAAACTTCGTCGGGGTATTGAATAGGCCTGCTGACAACAAAGCAATGTCGGGTTTAAGAAAAATTTTAGGTATGTCTTTTGGAATTGATAAAAAATAAAGATGTTATTTATCATGAATGGACGACTCTTGGATAGGACAATGGTATTAGAGTGGGTTAAATGACATCCCTGCCGAGGCTATGGACACCTGCTAAAAGCAGTGGCCCTGTCAATAGTATCAGAGTCGAGTGCCTAAGACAACGTTTCACTCATAACCGAGACCTGATACCAGATTGCATTTTTGATAGAAATACATCTGATGCTAGACTATGTTATTTTCTAAGTTTTTCAGAATGCTTGACCTGTTATTAATTGTTTCTTAAAATTCCATTCTTTATGATTCACCCTAACATGATTTTTTTTAGTGATGCAGAGATAACTACTTCACCCAGTGCGTCGCCATTGTTGGCATCTACAATGATTTTGATATTAATACGATCGAAAGAGATTACACTTTTTTGTAGCTGCCATCACCTCCAATTTGTAAACATTTTTTTTTTAGTTTCTAAATGATTGTTGGATTAAAGCCTACCTTATTCAATCTTTATTGTTTGTAGTTTCATTTGTTTTATTTTTAATTCATGACTGTAAGCATGAATTAAACATAAAACTTGGCTTGGTTTAATAATTTTTTTCCTTAGAAGTATCTTTTTAAAATCCACCCATATGCAATTAAAATTCAAATCTTATCAAATGGTTGATTAATCCATACCATATCCGTGCGAAGGTCGATGCAGACTATTTTTTCTATACCATATCCATTTGCTTATGAATTTCATAGGGTTCGATTTAGATATTCCCTTTTACCTATTGATGAGTCTCTACAAGATGTCCAAGCATTTCAAGCGACAGGGTATCAATTCGAGCCTGTTCTACCATGGACTTGTTAAAATTTTGTTGTTGTATCATCTGTCAAACATAGGTGATAGTTGGGAGACCTTTTTGATGAGAAATGGCTTCGCCTAGGATGACCCTACAACCAACCTTATTTTAAATGCAAACCCTAACTTGGAGAAGCCAGTGGTTGAAATCCAGTTCGTTAATTCAACTAATGAACTAGAGTTTATTGTTAAAATCCCTCTAGATAAAGGATCATCGTGTAGGTTTTCACCTACAATATATCCAGAACAAGTGACTGCCAAATTGAAGGGAAATGATCCTCATGTGCCTTTGAATGATGCTAGTTTGAACGTTAATGTTAAATCTGATGTCAAGAAACTCTGTAGAGGAAGGAAACAACAATGCACATATATGGGTTTCAAAAATAACAAGGTTGATCACCTAATCAATAGAAAACTAAGGAACCGAAAGGATACTCATATGAGATTGATCGATCCAATTGAGATCGATGAGGATTCAGATCGTGAGATAGAGGATTTCTTAGCTCGAGAAGATCCATAAAATCAGTGTTCCAAGAGGGAGGTTATCACCCATGTTGAACCATATGATTTCGTGACCAATTTACCTCCATGTCTTAAAGGTAAAGAAGGATTTTCGGGTATTGGGCACGATATGAAACAAATAGAAGGTAAGACTGAAGAACCCATGGTCAACTATGTCTTGCATCGATCTGCCACCTCCCCGGTACACTGTGATAGTTGTCTTGATTGGGTAGAGAGTTACTATACCAGTGTTCCTCTCTTACCGGCGCAAATTAGAACCTTGACTGCTCAGAACGATCTGTTGAAGAAAGAGAACCTTGATCTCAAGGCACATATAGAGAGGGAGAATAAATGAATCAAGAGGTCTGGAAATATAGTCATTAAGAATACGACCAGTGTCAAAGCAATTATAAACTCTGAATTGTTTGATCTCTCTTTGGCTATTTTTTTATGGTAAAACAATTTTATTTCCATTTCATTCATTTCTGTTATCTAATTCAAAATAAGTAGATTTGAATTTTGATTTCATTTACTAAAATTAAGACTGGCTATAGAATCTATGATTCTGTAGCCAAGTCCCTTTTTAATAATAATTAGTAATTATTTTTATAATATATCAATTGGTTTTGCTATTCTTAGGAAATGGGAGATTGTGTTGCTGATTGCCTGGAGTAAAAACTTTCAATTATACACTTAAATGATCAGTAGTTTCTCCTTCTTTATGTTTTATAAAACTTTGATTTAATTTTGAACAAACCAACTCTTGTATGAGTGGTTTCCAATGCACTATTTTTGTAATATTACTTGATTTTGGGAGATTCAACTCTATCCTGTGTGATATGAGTATTTGGATCCTCAATTACTTTAAATATTGTTCACTCTTGTTAATGAGGGCATCTTTGATTCGAACGCATTATGGACATGTAATTCCCAAGACTGTATGGACAAGTTGTCCACATCTCGAATTTAGACCATCGTGACACTGTTCCACTACGTTTTTGCCTTTTATATTATGGAATATTAATATGTTAAACAACTTTGGTCTTATTATCATATAATGTTTCATTTTATTCATCTTTTTAAATTATGTCTATGATTTGTTGTTCATATATGATATATGTGATCGTTATTTAATTTTAATATCATTGATTTATGCTTGATGTTAAATTGATGTATTATATGAATGCTTCATATTAAATTTATTTTAATATAAGAACTCATCATTACAAGGTCACTGGATCTATATGTTTATTACTCTGCTTTTACATCCTTGCTACGATAATACCATGAGTTTATTCTGGGAATGTTAGCACAAGCCTGTTACAGGTTTCTCTCACAGGAAAGATAGTTAGAAATTTGAATTGCGCAGGGATATAAACACATTTTGTGACTAATCTCAGGTTAGTTTTATTCATATTCAATTTTTGTTATTAGTATATTTATTAATGAAATAAGACAGTTTAAATTGGTTGTGACTGTTATTTTGTTCTTGTTTCAGATTATGTTTTATTAGTATCTTTTCGATTTCTTAGATTTTAAACTATTAAACAGAAAATATAAAATGTATGTGCTTTCTTTATCTACTACATATACAATTGCAAAAAACATTGATTTCACAAGACATCCATCAAAAAATTGCAAACTGTAAATACCTTGTTCACAATCACATGCTCGTATTCACATTTCTGTTTTAACACTTGTAAATAATTCATGCTCATAGAATTGTAGTTTCTCTTAGATTAGTTTCCTTTATTTTGTTATTTTAGGATTTTTGTTGGACAACGGAGCCATTAAACCCATCAGGTCATTTCACTCTAAATGAATTGGGTTATTTAGAAAACTCCGGCCTGGATTTGACCTTCCAGTTGATGGTGTGTCACTTACGCCCATCAATACCTTTCCCGATCAACGACCGAGATTAACTCCGACCTTCGGGAGTTCTCAACTCAAGCAACCTGCCACTCAATTTCTCCAGAGTACCAAGTCTCTGGACCTTGGGATCTTGTGCCACATGTCTATTGTAATCAATGGTTGAGATGGACTCCAACCTTCAGGAGTCCTTGACCCCAAATTCTTATTCCTTGAATCCTCCAGAGTGCAAAGTCTCCAGACTATGGGATCTACTGCCACGAGTCCTCTCCTGATCAATGGTGAGGATTTACTTTTCTCTTTGGAGCTTCGGGGGTTCCACATTTATCATACTTCATTCCTTCAGACTGTTGAACAACGAAATCTAAGAGTCTTCGTCAGTAACTAAGCACCAAGGGCTAATATGTGGAAGAAAAATAAGGAATGGACACATGGCCCTATCTAACGGGTGACAAGTGTCATATACTAATTGACATGAACGATATATGAAAAACATGAGACATGGTGACATGTGGCAAGAATCAAGTGTGTCTACGTCACCCTAGGTGACATCAGTAGGCCATGTCAATCTAGTGCCCCATGAATTTGGGACTTCATAACTTTGGGACACTTATCCACACTACACCACAAATCCCCCGAATGTCAAATTCCCAAATAGGTTGATTTGAAAAAACGTGTCCTCAAACGTGAATGGTCCAGAAATGCTCTAGAGTTCAGGACTTTGGAAGTTTTCACTACTGAACACTACAACACCCTCGTAATTTCAAATGCTGAATTTACTAACCCTTTCTATTCTTCAGACATGTGTCCCTGAATATGAAGGTTCCAGATTTACTCCAGAGTTGGGGAATTCAAGAGATTTTCTTTGTTCAGAAAAAATAACTTCACTAAAACTATCGATACCCAACCATTGGTCATCGACAATCAAAGTTTGTCTTTGTTCGATCCTCAGCCCTTCACCAAACTCATCGATACATGACCATCGATCATCGATGATTTTTGTTGGTGAACTTCCACACTAAGAGTTTTTCGACAAAATCCCAAGTGAATCTGGGATGTTGATCTCTCGGCCAAGATGATATTGACCGTTTATTTTCTCCAAATCCCCAATGTAACATACCCATACACCCATGATGAGGCATCCTACACGAGAGAACACTTTCATTCTCTCTGCAGAACATACTATAACATACCCAACATCCAACTAAGCTATGCCACACAATTTTTTTGAACTGCATGCAATTAAAACATATACACACAAAACCCTCATGGAATTATATATATATATATATATATATATATATATATATATATATATAACATAAACAGACAAATTCATTCTGTAAATGCACATATTCATACCGAAATAACAATAAACATATCCATGCAACATATACATGCATTACCCATAAATACAAAGATAGTTCTAACCACACATAGGATGAACCCATAAAAATAAACATGTAAATAGTAATGCAGTATGAAAATTTATCACACAAATGACACTTATCTTGGTAATAATGTCACCAACTGTGTGCATACCTTCCACGAACCTTCTAGCCTTATACCACACTGCTCATCACTCTCAATAGTGGGCCACCCCCGAGATGGGACTAAACTCCACCTGGGTAAAGGGATTCCTAACTAGGCTAATGGCTCATAGACAACAGTAAAGACTCTATCATAGGTGACAACTCAAACTAACAGCCTACAGTCCCTCATTCCCTACATGCCTGTCCCACCCCAAGAAGTGTGCCCCTTCTTTTTTGAACAGTCCTTCGGTTGCCCCACTTCCTTTCTGGGCTTCAACAACATGTCAGATAGGAAGTATCAGAGCCCTATAGATGCAGTTTAATACCTTCAAGAAATCAATTCCCAACAATTCTCTCACCCAGAGAGAATTCTCATAGGCTTGACAACTCACTTCTTCAGTATCCCATGGGCCTGACAACCCGCTTCTTCAGTCCATCTCCCAAGATAACCAGCTACATAAACATGTATGGCTATGGATCCAGGTTTAGGTATAGTGACATGAAGGCATAGAGGATAGCTCAATGAGTGTGTGAATGTTGATGGGATCCCCAAATGATGGAAGGAATGATGGGAAATGAACTAAGTTCCAACAATATGTATGCATGTCCCCAACTTGACACTTGTCATGTTGGGAGCTACTTTGGCCCACTTGTCCCCATCTTTAGAACTTAGGATAAAACAATTATACATACTTTATACTTTAAGAAATATTAATATAATATTCATTTTTTACTTAGGCTCCCTAGATTATCCCTTTCCTTAACTTTTATCCCCCCCTTTCCCTAACTAGTGGACTTTAGTCCCCCATACTCTTTTATCGTGGTTAGTCTGCGCACAATGATGTATTTTATATTAATGGTGAGACATATACCAAAATAGGTGAATTGGCCTTTAACATCTAGGATCTTCAGCCTAATCATCACAAAACTGGCTCACGAGCCTATAAAACACAACATATACACAAAGGCTCCCTAGCCTCAAAATCGCGTGCACTTAAGTTGTTGCGCGTGGTATCCTGGAATGTGCACACTTCATCATTTTACTGCGCAGTACATGTGCGCACTATGCCATGAAAGGTGCATACAAAATGATTTCAAGAAGCTCACCAACTTGAGTGCATTTTCATTTACATTTACAATTGGGTTCAGCCTAGGGATATTACAATCCCCTCCCCTTATTTATGCATTGTCCTTAGTGAATTACGTACACATATACAACAAAATTTTAAAAAATCCTAAAAAAGATGCGGGTATTCTTCCTGCATTGCATCCTCATGCTCCCAAGTAGAGTCCTTAGGACCATACCAGGTCCATTGGACCTTTACAAGCCCTATGGCTCGATTTCAGAGCTGTTTGATTTTTTAGTCTAAAATACGTACCTGATGCACTTGGAAAGCACCTTATTTCTCCACCTGAATCACATTCCAATCAATAACATGATTAGCATCAGGTATATATTTCTTGAGAAATGATACATGGAATACATTATGAATAGACATAAATGCAGGCAATGCAATCATATAAGCTACTGGACCAATCCTTTCTAGGATTTCAAACGACCCACAATAACGAGCTGCCAACTTTGAACAATTTCCAAACTTTAGGGAACTTTTGTTGGCCTTCAATTTCAAGAATACATGGTCTCCAACTTTCAATTCCCTGTGAGTTTTTCCCTTATCAGCATAGATTTTCTGACTGTCTTGGGAAGTCTTTAAATTTTGTTTTATTCTTATCTTTTGCTCCTCCATTTCCCTGAGCAATTCTGGCCCAACCACTGCTCTATCTGTTGGGTTATCCCAACTTACTGGTGTGTTGCACTTTCTGCCATAAAGTGCCTCAAATGGGCTCATCTTTAGAGATGTTTGGTACCCATTGTTATAAGAAAACTCTACCAAGTATAGGTAGTCTTCCCATTTTGATGGTTTATCCATCACATACATCCTCAACATATCCTCAATCACTTGATTCACCCTCTTTTTTTTTCCATCAGATTCTGGATGATAAGATGTGGTAAAATTCAAATTTGTTTAAATAATCCCTTCCATAATTTTGAGGTAAATTTTGGATCTCTTTCAGACACAATTGTCTTGGGTATGCCATGTAATCGAGAAATTTCTCTCATATAAACATCAACAATGTTGTCTGCCTTGTGAGTGAGGTTAAATGGAATAAAATGAGCATCTTTAGTAAGCTTATCCACTACTACCATGATAAAATCATGTTGTTTGTTTGTTCTGGGAAGCTTGGTGATGAAATCTATTGTTACAACTTCCCATTTCCACTCAGGAATGGGTAATTTATGTAGCAAAACTAGCTGGGTGTCTATGCTTAGATTTTACCTTTTGACATTCAAACATTTGGCAGTAAAATCTTCAACTTCTTTCTTCATGCTTGGCCAATAATATTGTCCCTTGACAGCTACAATAGTTTTTTGATAACCTGGGTGCCTATCATAAGGTACATTATGCATTTCTCTCAATATCCAATTTTTCAATTCCTGAGAATCTGGTACATAAATTCTGCCATTTTACATGAGAATTTCATCATTATCTAGCTTGTATTCTTCATTTTTTTGCTGCAAATTACCTTGCTGTAATTTTGCCACTAATTCCTTGTATTGCAAATCTAAATTTCTATCCTCCAAAATTATGTCTTTCAAATCTGATTGTTACATGCTAATGGTTGTAGCATGCAGTTCATGCACTCTTTTGTTGAGTGCATCAACCACTTTGTTATCTTTCCCCTTGGTATGATTTATATCAAAGTCATATTCACTTATAAACTCTAACCATCTGCTTTTCCTAACATTTAGAGTTGGTTGATCAAATAAATATTTCAGACCATTATGGTCTATCCTCAGCTCAAACCTTTTCCCCATGAGGTATTTTCTCCATTTCCTCAAGGCATGCACTATGGCTTCCAACTCCAAATCATGAGTGGCATAATCTCTTTCATGCTCCTTCAACTTCCTTGATTCATAACATATAACAAACCCATTTTGAGTGAGGACTCCACCAAGTCCTTCTTTACATGCATATATGCATACAATGAAGTCTTCATTTGGGTCTGCAATCCTTAGTATTGGAGCACTTGTTAATAATTGTTTAAAGTGTTGGAAACTCTTTTCACAATCTAATGTCCACTAAAACTTCACACCCTTCTTTTGCAAAGAAGTGATTGGGTGTGCAATCTTTGAGAATCCTTCAATAAATCTCCTATAGTAGCCCGCAAGGACCATGAATGATCTGACCTCTGTAACATTCTTTGGCGCCGACCATTCTCTAATGGCTTATATCTTCTCAGGATCCACTGTTATCCCATCCTTTGAAATGATATGCCCCAAATAATGAATTTGCTTCTGATAAAATGATCACTTGCTCAATTTGACATACAACTGATGCTCCCTTAATACTTGCAACACCATCCTCAAATGATTCTCATGCTCTTCTTCTGACTTGGAATATACAAGGATGTCATCCAAAAAGAAAATGACAAACTTGTCTAAATATTCTCGAAAAACACCATTCATTAAGCACATGAAAACATTTGGTGCATTTGACAACCCAAATGGCACCACTATAAACTCATAATGACCATACCTTGTCCTGAAGGCGGTCTTGATGATATCTTCCTCGTTAATTCTTACCTGATGGTATCCTGACCTGAGATCTATCTTTAAAAATATCTTTGCATCCTTCAATTGATCAAAGAGATCATCAATCCTTGGCAGAGGAGACTTTTTATTTACAGTCACTTTATTCAACTGTCTGTAATCAATGCATAATATTAATGTCCCATCTTTATTTTTCATGAACAAGACTGGGACACCCCAAGGTGACACACTTGGGCATATATACCCCTTCTTCATAAGTTCTTCAAGATGCATTTGCAACTCCTTTAGCTCTAGTGTAGTCATTCTGTAAGGAGTCTTTGACACTAGAGTTGCTCCAAGCATTAAATTTATAGAGAAATTGATATCTCTCTTTGGGGGTAGTCCTAGTAACTCCTTGAAAACATCTTCAAAATATTCCAGGATTGCACGATCTTCCAAATTTGGCACCTTATCTTTAGGTGTCTCTTCCATATGAGCTGAAAATATTTGACACCCTTTTCTATCACATTTATTCAGCTGCAATGCTGAAATTTCTCTGATGGTTACTGCCCTGGGAATTCCCTTCACTTTCCTTAGGTTCCCTTCCTCATCCAAGCAAGTAAATGCCTTGTTATGACAGTCTAGGATAGCATCATGTTGTTCCAACCAATCCATCCCAATTAGACAGTCATAGGAACCTAAAGGCAAGATGTTCAAATATGCCCTCGTGTTCAGTCCATTCATGTTCATAGGACATGACTTAGCCATCTCATTAACTTTTATGTTGGTTCTGGTAGCCAGATGCACCAACCAAGATTTTCCATGCTTTCTTCTTGGAAAATGAAAACTTTCCACCATCTTAGGATCTATATAACTATGACTATCTCCTCAATCAATTAAAATAGCAGTGGTTTGGTTGTTGATCATACCTTCCACTTCAATCATATGTGACTGATACTCTGCTTGCTTGTTGTCCAGGACTGCATAGATCTTGGGTACATTTCTGCCCATGTCCTCCACTGTTTCAACTTACTGTACATTGTGAACAATCCCACTTTTTCATCTCTGTGAGGACAATATCTGAACATATGATCTCCTTTACAACCCCAACATTGAATAGGTGGCTTCCTTGGCCTTTGAACCCCTATCTTAATCATTTTGGGGTCTCTAGAAGTTGACTGTCCCTGAGGATTATTTCTAAAGAATGGTGGCTTAGTTCCCTTCTTCCTCTGATCCATATTGAATTTCTTTTTTTCTTCCCAAGCTTTTTGCAAATTTGGCCTTGCTTTTTGTTGATCATATAAGCATTTATCTCTCCTTATGGTCTCCTCCAATGTATTGGGATCATCATACGGTATTTTTTCACGGATGAATGATGGAAATCCACTGAAATACCTCTAGATCTTAACTGTCTCGTCCTTGATGAAAGAGACATACTTCACCAGTTCTAAAAACCTTCTTTCATATTCATCAATGGTCATACTTCCAAGATTGAGTTTAAAGAACTATTTCATTTTCTTGTCATAGTATCTCTCAGTCAAGTATTTCTTCTCAAAATAATTCTTGAATTCCCTCCAAGTAACACTTTTATCTTTAATGTGTTTCACCTGCACAAGCTAATCCCACCACATGGATGCCTTTCCCTTGAGTTGATAGATGGAAATTCTACCTTCTGCATGAGAAGAATAATTATGCAATTGAAAATAATTTCTCAGGCCCAACAACCATGTCTCTGCATCTTCATACTTCTTGTGCTCACCATCAAATGTAGGAGGTTTGATTTTGTTCATTTCTCTTCGTAGCTCATCCAACCTAGACCTCTTATGCTTCTTGACATGGGATGGAATTGAGATGTTGTGTGCTCTCTTATGGGAATGCCTCGGGGGTTGATGGTGATGTATGCTAACACTTCTTGTTCTTTTTTTCTCATCAGGAGACCTATGACTTCCTTATTTGCTGGAGCCACTGTCCTTATCCAATTTATTTTGTATTCGGTTCAAGCTCTGCATTAAATTCATGTTGAAGTCCTCTTGCTGCTCCTTGGCTCTCAGAATCCTTTCATTATCATCTTTATGGCTTTGGACATCCTTCTGCAAATTTTTAATGGTCTCTACCATATTCATATTTTCATCCCTTCCTTCTCCATGTCCATTGGAATTTGTTCCTTCAATGCCCAAATGGACATCCATCCCTCTAATATCATCTTCCTGGATGTAAGTCCCCTATGAATCTTCCATTCCTATGGAATCTATGTTTATCCTGATATGATATAGTTTTTTTTAACCCTACAAAATGTGCAACCAACAAAACTTTGTCAGTCTAACTGTTTCAACAATTTCATGAAAATATGAACCATTCTGGTTCAATAATATATCAAAATTATTTCTTCCAATTTCCCTAAAATTTCAATGCCCGGATCAATTTTATGGGTGAATATTAATATTCTACTATCCAATACCTTTCCAATGCCTACTCCCATGCTCAATTCCAAGTCTTGAGCAGAAAGTTATGGTTATTTGAAAATTGTCCATTAATTTTTCTGTTCATTCTTCAACTTGGTGTAACTCTGCGCTGTAAATATGCATTTTTGCACCTACTCCATTGGAATTTTTGTAGGATCTCAATTTTTTTTCCTCATATACATATTATGGACACTCTGTCCAAGTTTCACCTCTTTCTGGGTTTCGACTGCTAGTTACATCCTGTTGAAGTTCTAGGCAAATTCGTGTTTTTGGTCTGGAATGCTACAGGTACCTTATTTTCCATATTAAGCATTTTTTGTTGATACTGAGAGGGGGGTGAATCAGTATCAAGTACAATTTAAAAACTTTTTCAACTTATACTTAAACCATTCAACTATATCCAATGAGCAATGAACAATAGTATAAGAGTT
>JZKD02S0187273.1:0-13218 GCA_000966675.3 Picea glauca
TCTCTCTCTCTCTCTCTCTCTCTCTCTCTCTCTCTCTCTCTCTCTCTCTCTCTCTCCTCCAACTACAGCTCTAAAACTTGTCTCTCAATGAACAAGTGAGTGTGTATCTAAGTGAGGTGCTAGCCTCCTTATTTATACAAATTTGGCACATGTGAAAGTGTCTTTTCACTAGCAGGGCCGACTTCTTCTTCTGGGTGGTTATAACCACATTTATTATATTATGGGGCCTCTTTGATATATTTTGGGGCCGACTTCTTATTTTTCCTATTACATTATGACCAATCCGCAAAAGGGGATTTGGTCTTTTACAATAGCCGACATGATCAATCCACAATGGGGATTGATCCAATGAATAATAATCAAAATACACTTTGCAGTTACATTATTTCAACACTCCCCCTTCACAAAAAGGGTATTATTCAACAGCATCAGGCGAGAGAGAGGCCTTTATCATAAACAACATCAGGAGAATAGCATCATCAATATCATCTTGGAACACTGACTGGCGTATCTATAAATCATTGGAATTTTTCTTCATTGGAATCATTTTCATTCTCAAAGGAATGCAATCATCATTTGCATCAATATGGATTAGTATAAAACTAATACATCATCATCACAGCACGAGGCTGGCTCATCATCATAATACTAGATTGGCTTTATGTCACAACTGTAAGGCTGGAAGCACAGTGCTCATCTTTCTTTACATCACAGCTATCAAGCTAGAAGAAAGATACTAGACTGGCTTTACATCACATCTATAAATCCGAAAGTACAATACTAGTCTCATCTCATCGTCTTGCTTTACGTCATAGAAATCAAGATGGAAGCAAGATACTAGAATGTCTTTACGTCACAGCTATCAAGCCGAAAGCACAGTACTAGTCTCATATCATCGTCTTGCTTTACGTCACAGCAATCAAGCTGGAAGCAAGATACTAGACTGGATTTACGTCACAACTATCAAGCCAGAAGCACAGTACTAGTCTCATCTCATCGTCTTGCTTTACATCACAGCAATCAAGCTGGAAGCAAGATACTAGACTAGCTTTATGTCACAGCTATCAAGCCGGAAGCACAGTCCTAGTCACATCTCATCTCATCACTGCTCCCCCTTTCGAGGAAGGTCCGTTTGGACTATACCAAGATTATATTGAAAGTGCTCAAACTTTACATGAGACAGAATCTTGGTCAACACATCGGCAACCTGTTCATCTGTGCTAACGTACTGAAGATTTATGGCTCCTCTTTGCACCATGTCATGGATGTAGTGATATTGGATCTCTATGTGCTTCAACCTGTCATGGAATATAGGATTCTCTGTCATCTTTATGCAACTCTAGTTGTCACATAGGATCGTGGTTGCTTCCATGTCTAGGTAAAATAGACTAGTCATCAACTTTCGAAGCCATATAGCTTCGCAGTTGGCAGAACACGCAGCAATGTATTATGTTTCCACTGTGCTGAGAGAAATGTTGGATAGCTTCCTACTCTTCCATGAGATCATGGTTGATCCCAAACTGAAACAACATCTTGAAGTGCTCTTCCTATCTGAGACACTTCCAGCCCAATCTGAATCAGTGTACCCACTCAATGTGAAATCATGATCTCCATCATAACTGAGACCACAATCTAATGTACCCTTAAGGTACATCATCACATGTTTTGCAGCCACTAGGTGAACATCTCTGGGTTCTACCAGAAACTAACTCAAGGTGTTCACGGAAAAACAAATATTTGGCCTAGTGTCCGTCAGGTGCATCAGTGATCCAATGATATGTCTATACAGTGTGGCATCAATCAATTATGACGAAGTGTCAACTAGCAGCTTCAACTTCATTTCCATGGGTGTATTCATGGACTTGCACTCTAACATGTTGAATCTCTTCACGATTTCGACTACATACTTCCCTTGGTTAAGGAAGATCCTCTCTGGACTCTTCCATACCTCAAGACCTAAGAAATAATGCATTAGGTCGAGGTCTTTCATCTCAAATTATGAGGCGAGTCTCTTCTTACATTCAGTGATGAGATTTTCTTCTCTAGTTAAGAATAAGTCATCCACATATAGAAATAATATCACTAGCTCATCGTTCATAACCTTGAAGTAGAGGTTAGAATCTGCTTTACTCTTGGTAAAGCCCAAGCTCGTCAGGAAATTGTCTATCCGGCCATACCAAGCTCTAGGAGCTTACTTCTTGCTTCAATCCGTATAAGGCTTTCTTCAAATTGCAGACATGACACTTCCTGTCTTCAACTTCAAATCCTTGAGGTTTCTCTATATACACTTCCTCTTCGATGACACCATTTAGGAAAGTTGTCTTTATGTCCATCTAGTGTAACTTCTACTTCATCTTAGCTGCAAGGGCTATGATGGTTTTGATCAAAGTGTATCTGGCTATAGGAGCGAATGTCTCTTCATAGTTAATACCTTCCTTTTGAGAAAAGCCACAAGTGACAAATCTTGCTTTATACTTCTCAATACTTCCATCAGCAACATGTTTTATTTTGAAGAGCCATTTGGAAGATACCACATCCTTGCTCTTCGGTCTGGGAACTATTTCTCACACATCATTCTTTATTATGGATTGGTATTCCTCTGTCATGGAGTCTACCCATTCTTTCCTTTGAATGGATTATTCAAAGCAAGTAGGCTCCTTTTCTAGGAGATCACACATCAAAGCTATATAACTGGAGAATGGCTTTGGTCTCTTCACCTATCTCGTGGTTCCTTCGGGAACACCATACTTCTCTCCATATTGAATGAGATCTCTAGTCCAAGCAGGCTTTCTTTTATGGAAGATCATCATCTGAGGAGGTTCTTGAAATTCTACTATGTCATGATCTTATAGAATTTCCTCATCAGGGGAAGTTACGACTTCCCTCACTGGTTTTGCAGCTCTGGGAACCTCCCTTACTGATTCTACAATTCTGGGGATTACGGGTTCCTCTTCATATACTTCTTCAAGCTGACATCTTCTCGATTTCTTGAGCGCTGCATCTTCATAGAAGGTTACATCCCTGCTGATCTCAATGTGATGGTGACCTAGTATATAAATTTTGAAGGCCTTGGAGACCTCACAGTATCCCACAAATATTCCCTTCTTTCCTGAAGGGCCCAGCTTGTTTCTTTTCTCCTTCGGAATATGTATAAATATTGGGAAGCCAAATATTTTGAGATGGCTTACCTCTGGTTTCCTTCTGGTGAACATCTCTTCCGGGGTCTTGAACCCAAGTGCACTATGGGGCAATCGGTTTTGCACATATACGGTTGTCATTGTTGCTTCTGCACATAAGCACATAGAAAGGTCTTGGTCATGGATCATGGTCTTCACGGCTTCCATTATTGTTATGTTCTTCCTTTCAGCTACACCATTTTGTTGAGGATTATAGGGAGTAGTGAGTTCCCTCTTGATCCCAACATATTTGTAGAAGTTCACAAACTCTTTTGAGGTGTATTCTCCTCCATTATCTGACCTGAGTATCTTGATCTTTCTTTCAGAAAGATTCTCTATCAAGGCTTTGAATTCCTTGAACTTGATGAACACTTCATCTTTAGATTTCAAAAAATGCACCCAGGTTTTACAAGAATAATCATCAATAAATGATACATAGTATACATACCCACTAATGGAGGAAAATGGAATTAGGCCACACACATCTGAATGAATGAGTTCTAAGACTCCTTCTGCTTTTCTGTCTCTCTTCGAAAAAGGGTTCTTGATGTTCTTCCCTTGTGTAAATCCATTGCATATGCCTTCATGGTCAACCTTGAGTTCTGGTAAACCTATGACCACTTTGCATATGTATGGTAGCGCCTTGTAGTTAATGTGAGCTAATCTTTTATGCCAAAGTTCACATGGGTTTTTAATGGCGTGGGCCATGGCAGCTTTTGAGTGACCCTTTAACTTATACAAGCCATTTTCTTCTTTTCCAATGATGATTGCTTCATTTATGGTTTCTCCTTTAGCCCACATAAGAACTTCTCCATATATAAAGGCAACTCTGAAGCCAATCTTTTCTAAGGATGAAATGGAGAGTAGGTTCTTTTTCAAACCTAGTACATATAGTACATCCTTCACCTTCATTGAATTTCTTGATTTAAGCTTGTAGTTTGATTCTCCCACTCCCTTGATGGGATATTGGTAATCATCTCCAAGTGTCAGTTTATGAGAAAACTTATTTTCTAAAATACAAGAGAGAATGTCTCTTTGATCTATCATGTGCTTTGATGCACCACTATCAATGAGCCAAGTGTCCTCTCCAAGTGTTATCGATCCTGAGAGGGCCTAGATTAAGACATAGTCTTTGATATGTTCTCTTATCATATTTGTGGGTGGATATTCATCTTCAATTGCATGGGCATGGTGCCTCTTATGTTTCCTCTTGTATTCTTCTCGTCTAGCTGGACAAAATTTCACAATGTGTCCCATCTTGTCACAATGGTAGCATTGTACAAATGAGTAATCTCTTTCCTTTCATTATCTTTTCTTCTGAAATCTCGTTGGATGAGATTCTTTATGATTGAATTTGGTTGGGGGTTGAGACTCTTTATAAGTCTCTTTCTAGAAGTAGGACTTCTTCCTTCCTCCTTTAGTGTGAGTAGCTAGGGCTTGATCATCATCTCTTGCTAGTAACACTTCACGATTAGCTACTCTTGTCTCTTCTTGAATGCATTCTTCACATAGACCATCAAACCTTAGTTTCTTCATTCTGGCACAAATCGTTTGGATGAATGCATCCCAAGGTCTTCTAAGGCCATTTAGGGTCGTCATTATAATTTTGTCTTAGGTCTATCGTATCTTTGATTGCTTCTATTTGTTCTTTGAATTGGGATATTCTGGAGAAATATTCTTGGATTGATTCTCCCTTCTGCATTCTTGTATTCTTGAGCTGTGTTCTAAGATTCATCTTCCGGTTTATATTATTTCCTTCATATAGTCTGTTTAGGGCATCAAACATTTATTTATGAGTCTTCTTTGATGACACATAGGGAATTCGGTGATCTTTGATTGAATCTGCAATGATTCTTTTGGCCCTGATTGTGTCCTTTTGGTGCTTTGCTTTTCCTGCAGCATCATTGGGCCTCGACACTTCTTCTTTGACGAATCTTGATAATTCATTCTCTTCAAGAATGAGGCCAATCCTATACTTCCAGGCACAAAATTTTTCCACACCTTATAGCTTGTCAACAATCTTAACGCTTGCAGACATCTTTTACCTAAAGATGGGAAAATGTCCAAAAAATGAAAGGGTTCAAAATCAAATTCTGAACTTACCAGGGGGTGCGCTTGGCTGAGGCAAGTATTCTGGAGTGCTTGGATCTGAGAAAATCCAACTTTTACCCCTCCAAACTTGATCTGTGGATTTCTGGACTGGGCTTCTAGTTTTCTGGTACTCTGGTACTTCTGGTACTTCTGGTACTCTGGTTTTCTGGTACTTCTAGTACTTTGTGAAACTAGGGTTTCATTTTCTGGGAGATCTAGCCACTGAAAAGTTGTGATGAAAGTGCCAAAATGATCCTTGAGGGAGGGCACACTTTTCTAGATGGTTTTACGGCTGAAATACCTCACCAACAAAAAGCCCTAATTTGCATGTACAGCAACAGTGACATTTTTCACTTTTCTCTTGTGAAAGATGCTCTCTTCAGCTTGGCTCTGAAACCATGTTAATGTTTAAGCCATTATTATAGTTCTTTTCATTTCAATAGATAACAATAGAATAAGATAGAATCACTGAGAAATACACAATCACAAGAGACACATCAATTATCCTTGGAAACCCTCATGGGGAAGAAAACCCAGCAAAACTTCCTTATTATAGATAGCCAATATAATGCCAAGAGATAACTCAAACAAATACAGAAAGTCCTCTCCCAAAGATGTACCTCTCTCTCTCTCTCTTCTCCAACTGCATCTCTGAAACTTGTCTCTCAATGAACAAGTGAGTGTGTATCTAAGTGAGGCGCTAGCCTCCTTATTTATACAAATTTGGCACATGTGAAACCACTCCCAGGGCCGACCTCTTCTTCTGGCTGGTTATAACCACCTTTATTATATTTTGGGGCCTCTTTGATATATTTTGGGTCCGACTTCTTCTTTTTCCTATTACATTATGACCAATCCGCAAAATGGGATTTGGTCTTTTACAATAGCGGACATGATCAATCGATAATGGGGATTGATCCATTGAATAATATATCAAATAATATTCAGAATACACTTTGCAGTTACATTATTTCAACAGCCAGCACCATGAGTAGCAACACGAGTCCAAGGGAGAAGAAGGAAGAGAGAGGTGCATTGCTCAGTGTTGGATATTCTCTAGTGTTTTGGTTTTTTGTCTTGGCATTGTATTGGCTATCTATATTAAGGAAAAAAATTTGGGGTTTTTTCCCCCACGAGGGTTTCCCAGGATAAACGTTGTGTATATTGTGATTGTGTTTCTCTCAGTGATCCTACCTATGCTATTATTATCTAGTAAATTGAAAAGAAACTTAATAATAGCTCAAAACTTAACAGGTTGTTTGTCTTAAATTTTAGACATTCTATTAAGTTCTTTTCAATTTACTAGACAATAATAGCATAAGTGGGATCACTGAAAGAAACACAATCATAAGGTACACATCATTTATCCTAGGAAACCCTCATGGGGGAGAAATCCCAGCAAAAACCTCCTTAATATATATTTTCAATAGAATTCCAAGATAATAAACCAAACACTAGAGAATATCCAAGATTGAGCAATGTGCCTCTCTCTCCTTCTTCCAGCAACTGCAACTTCCTTCAAACTACACACTAGATGAGTGACTTGAGTGAGTGAATGAATGAGGCACTATCATATCTTATTTATACTAATTGGGGAGTGCTAGGGTTGTGTCCTTTCATCAAGTAGGGATGACTTCTTCACTCAGTGGCTAAAACCACTTTAATTATCCCTAGGGGGGAGACTTCTCAATTAGCATCATTTAATTAGGGTTTGACCAATCCACAAAAGGGGATATGGTCATACATAAGTCCTAACATGATCAATCCACAAAATGGGATTGATCTATAAGATAATAACTCAATAATAAGTATAATATTCTTCTTAGTTACAGTATTTCAACACTCCCCCTTAACAAGAAGGTTATTCTACAACATCATCATGAGAGAGAGAGGGCAGCAACATCAACAGCATCTAGAACATTGATTGGCATATCTATAAATCATCAGAAGTTTTTCTCATCATCAATAACATCATCATTCAAAGCATGGATATGGAGTATCATCATCATCATCATTCACAGCATGGAGTTGGAGTATCATCATCATTCACAACATGGAGCTGGAATAGCATCATCATCATCGTTCACAACATGGAGTTGGAATCTGAAACATCAACATCAGTTAGCATAAAAGATATAACAACAACATCAATAGCATCATCATCAACAGCATGAGGCCAAAGAAATAAAATCATCACAACATTTGGCTGGAGCAACAACATCATCACGGCACTTGGTTGGAGCAACAACATAATCACAACACGAGGCTGGAGAAACAACATCATCATCATATAGCAACATAACTAGGCATGTGTAACAACAACATTTTGTGGTACTTTGACAGTCCCTAGGGATCTTCCAGGGAATCATAAGATTCACTAGGATATAAAATCCTAACGGAGCTACCATGTGGTACTCTGACAGACCATCCTTACCGAACCTCCAGGATCTTCCCAGTAATCATAAGATTCCATAGGATTATAAAAAATCTAATGGAGCTACCACTACTGACCATAGCTAGCATATACATGCACAAGTACTCTGATAAACTGTCCTTACCATACCTTCAGGATTTGTCTAGGTATGATCAATCCCCTAAGATATAAAATCCTAACTGAGCTACCTGTTGTTGGTCAGGATACCATAGTTTCATCAGCATTACTCCCCCTTTAGAGGGAGGTCCTTTCAGACTAAAGAAAGCTTGTCTCAAAAGTATTCAAACTTTACACAAGATAGAGGCTTGGTCAACACATTTGCAACTCACTCATTTGTGCCAACATATTGGAGCTTTACAGCTCCCCTCTACACCATATCATGAATGTAGTGATAATGGATTTCTATGTGCCTCGTCTTATCATGGAACACAAGGTTCTCCATCATCTTTATGCAACTCTAGTTATCACATAGAATCACGGTTGCTTTCATCTCCATATCAAATAGACTTGTCAGCAACTTCTGAATCCATATGGCTTCACAACTGGTGGAACATGCAGCAATGTATTCTGATTCTGTCGTGTTGAGAGAAATACTGGATTGCTTCCTACTCTGACGTGAAGTCATGGTTGACCCCAGACTGAAACAACATCATGAAGTTCTCTTTCTGTTAGAAACACTCCCAACCAAATCTCAATTGGTATAACCAACCAGTCTAAATTCATGATCTCCATTATAACAGAGACCAAAGTCCAACGTACCCTTAAGGTATCTCAACACGTGTTTTGTATAAATAAGGTGAACATGTATGGGCTCTACCAAATACTAACTAAAGGTGTTCATGCCAATACACATATCTGGCATGGTATTCATCAGATACATCAATGATCCAATGATCTGTCTGTACAGTGTAGCATCAACCAATTCTGACAAAGTATCAACCAGGAGATACAACTTTGTTTCCATGGGTGTGTTCATGGATTTACATTCCAACATATCAACCCTCTTCAGTATTTCAATTGCATACTTCCCTTGGTTAAGAAAGATCTTCTTTGGGCTCTGCCAAACTTCAAGACCTAAAAAATAATGCATCAGGACTAGGTATTTCATCTCAAATTCTGCAGTGAGCTTCTTCTTACAATTAGTGATGAGATTTTCTGCTCTAGTTAAGATTAAGTCATCCACATATAGAATCAATATAATTGTCTCATCATTCATAACCTTGAAGTAACGGTTAGAATTAGCTTTACTTTTTCTAAAGCCCAAGCTTGTTAGAAAACTATCAATTCTACCATACCAAGCTCTAGGAGCTTGCTTCAATCTATATAGAGCCTTCTTCAACCTGCAGACATGAGTCTTTCTATATTCAAATTCAAACCCTTGAGGTCGTTCTATGTACACTTATTCTTGAATAACACCATCTAAGAAGGTTTTTTTCACATCCATCTGGTGTAACTTCAATTGTATCTTGGTTGTAAGAGCTATGATGGTTCTGATAGAAGTGTATATGGCTATAGGAGAAAATGTCTCTTCATAATCAATGACTTTCTTTTGAGAAAAAACACAAGCTAAAAACCTTGTTTTATGCTTTTCAATACTTCCATCAGCAGCATGTTTTATCTTTTATAACCATTTGGAAGATACCACATCTTTGTTCTTTGGTTTGGGAACTATTTCCCATACATCATTCTTTATAATGGATTGGTATTTTTCTGTCATGGCATCTTCCCATTCTTTCTTCTGAATGGATTCTTCAAAGCAAGTAGGTTCATTTTCTATGATATCACACATCAAAGCCATATAACTGGAGAATGGCTTAGGTTTCTTGATTTGTCTCGTGGTTCCTTCTAGGGAACCATACTTCTCTCCATATTGAATAAGTTCCCTTGCCCAAGCTATCTTTCTCTTCTGAGAGATCGACATTTGGGGAGGTTATTAAGATTCTATCATATCATGATCTTCTGGAATCTCATCATCACGAGTATTTGTAACTTCCCTCACTGGTTCTGCAACTCTGGGAGCTACACTCTCTTCTTCATATACTTCTTCAAGTTAGCATCTCCTTGATTTCTTGAGTGTTTCATATTCATCAAAAGTTACGTCTCTGTTGATCTCAACATGATGGAAACCTAGTATGTAAATTATGAAGGCTTTAGAGACATCACAATATCCAACAAATATTCCCTTCTTTCTTGAAGGGTCCATCTTGGTTATCTTTTCTTTCGGAATGTGTACAAACACTAGACAGCCAAATATCCTGAGATGAATTACTTCTGGATTCTTTTCGGAGAACACTTCTTGGGGGGTTTTGAATCCAAATGCACTATGGGATAATATATTTTGAATATACACTGATTTTCTTATTGCTTTATCCTATAAGTGCATTGGAACATCTTGATCATGGATCATAATCTTCATTGCTTCCATTATAGTTCTATTCTTTCTTTCTGCTACACCATTTTGTTGAGGATTATAGGGAGTGGTGAGCTCCCTCTTAATCTTTCCATCTCTGCAAAAGCTTACAAATTATTTTGAGGTGTATTATCCTCCATTATCTAACCTGAGTATCTTGATTTTTCTTTTAAAGAGATTCTCTATCAAGGCTTTGAATTCCTTGAATTTTTCAAACACTTCATCTTTGATTTCAAGAAGTAAACCCAAGTCTTGTGAGAATAATCATCAATAAATGACACATAGTATACATACCCACTAACAGAGGTTGATGGCATTGGGCCACATACATCTGAGTGGATGAGCTCCAAGATTCCTTCTTCTTTATTGTCGCTCTTCGGGAAAGGATTCTTTGTGTTCTTTCCTTGTGCACATTCCTTGCACACACCTTCATGATCAACCTTGAATTTTGGTAGACCTGTAACTACCTTGCTCACATATGGTAAGGCGTTGTAGTTGATGTGAGATAGTCTTCTATGCAAAAGTTCACATTGACTCTCAGTGGAGTGAGTCAAGGTTGCATCTGAGTGACCTTTTAACTTATACAGGCCACCATCTTCGTTTCCAATAACAATTGCATATTCTATGGTTTTTCCTTTAGGCCACATAATAACTTCACCATATATGAATGCAACCTTGAAACCTTTATTATCTAAAGTTGAGATAGAAATTAAGTTATTTTTCAAACCTGGTACATATAGTACATCCTTCATCTTCATCGGGGTCCCTGAATCAAGTTTGTAGGTGGATTCTCCCACTCCTTTGATAGGGTACCGGTAATCATCTCCAAGTGTAACTTTCTGGGGAAAGTTCTTTTATATAAGGATAGAGAGAATGTCTCTATGACCTGTCATGTTCTTAGAAGCACCATTTTCTATGAGCCAAGTGTCCTCTCCAAGTGACATGGATCCTGAGAGATCATAAAAGAAAGCATAGTCTTCAACCTTTTCTTTAATCATTATCGTGGGTGGCTCATCATCTTCAACTGCATGGGCATGGTGTCTTTTTTTATTTCTCTTCTTGTATTCTTCTCTTCTATCTAGACAATTCTTAGCAATATGTCCCATCCTATCACAATGGTAACATTGATAAGAGGAGAAATCGTTTTCTCTTCTTTGACCTTTCTGAAACTTTTGGAATCTCCTTGGAGGGTGAGATTCTTTATGGAAGTGAGTGAATATTTTTGGGGAGTGAGATTCCTTATGTAGGTGGGTCTCCTTCTTGAAGTGAGACGTTTTATTTCCTCCTTTAGCATGAGCATCTAGGGATTTATATTCATCCCTTAGTAGTATTGCTTCTCAGTTAGCTACTATTGCTTCTTCTTGAACACATTCTTCCCAAAGACTGTCAAATTGGAGTTTCTCCTTTCTTGCAAAGATAGTTTGGATGAAGACATCCCAAGGTCTTGTGATACCATGAAGAGTTTTCATTATGAATTCATATTCATCTAGTTTGTCTCCAATTTTTTCTAGTTGTTCCTTGAATTAAGAAACCCTAGAGAAGTAGTCATGAATGGTTTCTCATTTCTACATCTTTGTATTCTTGATTTGGGTTCTCAAGTTAGTCTTCTGGTTGATATTCCTTCCTTCATACATTCTGGTTAGGGCATCAAACATTTATTTTGGAGTATTCTTAGAAGACACTTGAGGGATCAAGTGGTCTTTAATAGAGTCTGCAATTATTATTTTGGCCCTAACCATATCATTTTGGTACTTTTCTTTGGTTGCAGCTTCTGTTGGTTCTAATACATTGTCCTTGATGAATCTTGTAAGGTCATTCTCTTTGAGAATGAGTGCAAACCTATACTTCCAGACACGAAAGTTATCCACACCTTCTAACTTGTCAACAAGCTTGGTGCTTACAGACATCTTGACCTGGAGCTAGGAAAATGACCAAAAATTGAAAGTGCTCAAAAATTAAATCTGAACTTACCAGTGAAAACTAGGGTTTCACTTTCTAGAGCCTCTAGCCACTGAAAATGTGCACTCAAGCTACCAATGAGTTTTATAGGCTAAAGCGCTCTTCCATATATAGTTTTTAGGATGAAATTATGCAACAAAAATCCCTAATTTTCTTGTACGAAAACAGTGACGTTTTTTGTTACCCGGTGAAAGGTGCTCTATTCAGTGAAGCTTTGATACCATGTTAAATTTTAGAGTTGTTATTAAATTATTTTCAATTTACTAGACAATAATAGCATAAGCAGAATCAATGAAAGAAACACAATCATAAGGTACACAACATTTATCCTGAAAAACCCTCATGGGGGAGAAAACCCAGCAAAAAATTCCTTAATATAGATTGCCAATACAATGCCAAAATAATAAACCAAACACTAGAGAATATCCAAAACTGAGTAATTTGTCTCTCTCTCCTTCCTCCGGCAACTGCAGCTTCCTTAAAACTTGTGCACTAGATGAGTGACTTGAGTGAGTGAGTGAATGAGGTGCTAGCCTCTCTTATTTATACTAGATAGGGAGCGCTAGGGTTATGTCCTTTCATCAAGCAGGGCCAACTTCTTCACTTAGTGGCTAAAACCACTTTAATTAGACCTGGGGGCCGACTTCTCAATTAGCATCATTTAATTAGGGTTTGACCAATCCACTAAAGGGGATTTGGTCATACATAAGTCCCAACATGATCAATCCACTAAAGGGGATTTGGTCATACATAAGTCCTGACATGATCAATCCACAAAAGGGGGTTGATCTATAAGATAATAACTCAATAATAAGTAGAATAGTATTCACATTTACAATATTTCAACGATTTGAGGAGGAGAATTAGTGTCCAATAGCGTAGGAAGTATAGGATCACCAGGGGGAATCTCAGGTGCATTCTTTCTTCTAGAGTAAGTCAAATATTCTTTCTTTCTAAGTTTTTCCCTTGATTCCTCATGCATTAAGCTTAAGACCTCAAGTCTAGCTTTCCTAGCAGCTTCTTTCCTCTTTCAAGTTTTTCCAAGGTGACATTGTAATATTATTGGGATGAGATACTATAAATGGGATCCAATGTATCAATATAGTTCATATAATCGAATTTATTAGGTTCCTCATTTTTTTAACTAG
>JZKD02S0187284.1:0-22689 GCA_000966675.3 Picea glauca
CCCCACTAAGGACATCATTTTTTCTTGAAATAAGTTGTTGCACAAATAAATACTAGCAGGAGTAAAAGGGTTTACACCCTCCTAGGGTTTTTCTAGTTGGTTTAGCTTTCCTTGGAGAGTAAAAGGGCTTACAACCCCAAGGAGGTAGCTCAATTAACTCATTAATATTTAAGAATCCATAAATCAATAGCTAAATGCATTAGTCTCTTGCATTGTAGAAATAAAATCATCACATTGGGATATGTAAAAATACGAGATATTGGAATTGTTTAAGTTGGAATCTTTTCTACATGTTATAAGATTTATTTTCCCCTAAGGGTGTCCTCTTTTAGCCAAGGATTTCGTTGCTGAAATAAATTTAATTCTAAAGCCATTAGGGCTGTAGAAAAAATCACTTTCTTTCACCATTTACTCACTTTTCAACCGTGGAAATTGACTTCTAAACATAGATTATTGTTCGAATGGTTATGGGCTATCTTTTTTATGGTTTACTTGTTGATTTTTATGGTTGGCACTTGCTACTATAGCAATTTTTTTCTATAGCCATAAGTCTTCCCTAACACTTTGTTGATAACTTCGCTTGGTAGCCCTAATTTACCATCAAAGTTCATGCTTAAGTATTGGAAAGTTATCTATTGTTTTAGTAATTCATTGTCCAATAATTATTTGAAAATTTTGTTGGTTAAATATGTAGTAACTAGCTATTTTACTTGTTGATATATATTTCGGTTGACTGTTGCAAATAGGAACAACATGCTTAAATTTTTTTTCCATTGGATTTTCAAGTTTGTATCTTGTCTTTTCTTGTGTCTCGGGAAGGTACAACCATATTCCGCAGGTACTCAAACACTTAGAAACCATAAACCACCTTTAAATCTCGTTGTCAAGGCACTCTCCATTTAGCAACTTGACCTATAGGGGAATCTCTTCATAAATATCACTTTCCATCTCAATTCCCCCTAGGGTCACTTGGGAATCCCCCTTATGTCATAATTATTCCTTCACATAAGTGATGGAAGGTTTATCTGAGGTGACAGTGGGTAAACTCTCACGCCATTATCGCCATCCAGTTGATTGGTTTGGTATTTTCCCAACCTACAATTTGCGCGATAACATTTTGGTGGTGTTGTCGGAGAGGATTTTCAATCTTCTTCCAAACCCTAACAAAACTTTGGCAATATTTCCTAAAGCACTTTCCCATAGCTTTCCTGGCAACTCCACTTGTGAAAAGTTCCATTTCCCTTCCCTCCATTTTTTATGAACACTAAGTTCATCTAGCTACTCCATTAAAGAGACATCCTAAATAATGGAACCATGGAATCATAGGATTTTCCATGGGCCTTCCACAAGGCATACCCTTCTATCGATGTTCAAAATATCTCTGCATACCCAAACCTTTTCCCTACAGGATGGAGGGAAAATTTCCCCAAATTCAATGGTGACCCAACTCTAGCAGTCACCCATTTTGTGAACTATATGAGGTATGCTTCAAGTATAAATGTAATGCATGAGGATGTACTAATGAAAATATTTGTATATTCTCTAGACTCAAGTCAAAGGAAGTGGCTTTCAGACTCATGTGATCTGAAAAGTATTCGGTCTTCTACAAATCTTGTTGAAGAATTTCTCAGGTATTGGGGGCCAACTACTCAGGATTTGCAAACTACTCTCCAAGAGATAAAAGATGCCCTTTACAAAGAAGGTTTTTCGGTGGATGATGAGACAAGAGTTGAAGAGTGTGAATTTGAAGAAGAGTATCACCCACCACCTACAGAAAAGGTGCTTGAAGAACATATCCATGAATAAATTTTTCAAGAAGATCTCGATAATGAAGACCTTGATGAGACAACGGTATCTATTTTCATTCTTGATGAAGGTGAAGTTGTCCATTCTTTTCTTTCTTCTACGCATGAAGATGGAAAAATAATTACCTTCAATGATACATATGATCTCATGGAAAACCCCTCTGACATGGTTGACTAGCACATTGATGATTTCATACATGTTGGAGGCGTAGATGGGATGTGCCTTGTTTCACTTTCGATAAAGGTCCCATTTACGACATTGAAGGTAGTTCTCAAGCAAAAGGGGTTGAGTTTTATTCTTCAGAGGATTGGTCTTCATGTACATACGATTCAAATACTTGGTATCATGGTAGTGATATGATCACAGATTTGTTTCTGATTGATTCGTCGCATCATACTCATGAAGGTTTCCAACCACCTTCATGCTCAGATATTGATGGATACCAAGACATGGCCAACCTAGAGCGGTCAAAATATCACTCTAAAAAGAGAAAGTATTTTCATTTTGAATATTTTTACAGTGATTTATGGATGAAGAGGCAACGTCTTTCTTTCTCCAGACATGAGACATTTTCTCACCTCTTTTCTTCTTCTCCGAGGAATCGTCGGGCTTTCTTGGGATCTCTCATCTCTTCTCAGTCTTCAAGTAGCAGTGGTGTTCTAAGGGAGGATGAATATGATCCATATTCCTTACAAGGTATCCCTCTTTAGAGATGGATTGATCAGGTTTGTGGCCATTCTCTCCAACAAGATTTCCTCCCTCTCCCCCATCTCCATCAGTTTCATTTCATGATTGATTATATGTCCATTTATGCTCATGATCATTATGTGCTCAATTTATCTTTGTGGTATTACATGATTAAGAACAGGGGGAGATACCTTGATGAAATAATGGACAGGTGGTTGAACTGGTTGTCTAACTTCACCTGATGTCACCTATCATCTGATATTCAGGGCCCTAGGTAAGTAGGTAGGTCATTTTGATTTCTTGCATACTGCATGTTGATTTCTCATAGTAGCTTAGTTGCATTTCATTTTTATCTACTTTCATAATTGATTTACATGTTTCTTTTTCATCATATATATGAAAAATGCTAAAAACATTATTTTCTAGATTATTTGTCATTTTTGGTTTTTTGATATATATGGACGAAGGGTGATAGAACCACCCTATATTTTGCAGTTTTATGTTTCAGTGCAGGCACATGTCCACCAGGAGATGATGTAGTTCTCATGCACTCTATGATGAGTACATGTCCCCAAGTAGGATCCAGGTGTTATCCCCAACTCTTAGGGATAACCAAGGAGATTGTGTCTCGAGGCCCTTAGGTTGCAAACATGGAGTATCGATATACAACTTGACCAACATGATCCACTTGAATAGAAAGAGACCCACATTTCCACCACAGTTTCAGGTTCATCATGACGGTATCCACCACATCAGTTGGCTTCCAGAAGACATTGGGTCTTACTCCATGAGTTACAAGTCAGGTATTATGGTGAGTTTATTTTCAATATTTGAGGCATTTGAGTTTGTTTCATTTTAAACTTCTTTTGATTATGTAAAATCTACTTGGATATTATGCTCTTTGCCTTGTTTCACTTTGGTGGTTGACATTATGCCCTAGTTAGTGGGTCACCCTTAGGGATAGGTTTTCTATTGGGAGGTCCTCTTGACGATTCATCGTGCCATTCTTGAACATACTTGTCACTTTCCATGCTTCATCCCCTCATCTCCTTTCCTTTCAGGATTTTCAGGTGTACTAACCCAAGAAGTGGTTGTCCCTCATTTCATGGAAGAAGGGGATGAAGGCCCAGAGGCTTCTAGCTAGAAAAATATAAGAGCCAATCATGAGCCTTATATATGCTCTCCCAGGGATCCCAAGGATAATGAAATTTCTCTCATAAGAAATTGATGGGACCCATGAAAAATAACTAACACAAATTCCAACTAAGGTGGGGCATGTGTGGGCATTGGTTTTCATGATTAGGTAGAATCCCCAAACATTTTTTCAACTTGGGGAAGCATGATGTGACCAGGTAGAGTTAAGGTGGGAATTATTTTCATGTTTAGGTAGAAGCCCCACTTTGGCTTCAACCTGAAAACATCGTAAAATAAAAAAAGGCAATAAATGGGATTGGAAAAAGGTCACATTGAAAACGAAGGTGCAACACACCCTTTACAAAGGAACCCATAAATGATACACTACAACCCCTTGTATGTCATGAACCCCATGCACATAAGTGTTTCCCTTGTTCATGTCACTTCATCTAGTAGATGACCTAGAGAGGGGTCCACTCGGGAAACATTCCTAAACTTGAGGTATGATTCACCCAATAGGTCGCTTTGTCAACCCTCCCATACTTAAACTTGGAAAATTGCGTAGGGTCTTTGAGCACTTGTTTATTTTGATGAGGGGGTTTGGATGTACATTCTTATATGGATCTTTTATTGATTTATTTACTTATCATAATGCATTTGACTTGATATCCTTGGAGGGCGCATTCATTGTCTTTGTATGACCTAGTTGGTGAACAGATTTTGAAGAACAAGCCTAGATTGGGCTTCCTTGTGTTGGTTGTGGAGCATGATTATCTTCCTGATTCAGATGTTTGTTTAAACCGTGCTTGTATCACATTCCTTAACAGGGGGCGTGGGGGGAATTCCCCCCCCCACAACTGTCACCAGGGGGGTGACGACTATTTTTGTATCCCCCCCTGGTGGGGGATTCGAGGGAAGCACCCTTGAAGTGAAATATTGGGAAAAAATGCCTTGTAAAATATTGGAATTTCATAGTCAATCTGGACTGTTCATTATAAGTTCACAAATCTAACGGTAGATGCTATTTTTTAGGGTTTATTTCCCTATAAGTAAACCCTATCTTATGAGGGAATTCTATTGCTCATATGTATTATCGTGAATGTTGTATTCTGAGAGAGGAGACTGTGAGAGAAAGAAGAGGAAGTTACAATAGTTGAGTTGTAAGTTGTATCCCTTCATTTTTTTGGATAATAAAAAGGAAGGAGCTAGCAATTTCTCTAGTGGATGTAGACCACACTGGGTGAACCATGTATATCTTTTTCTCTATTGTATTGTGTATCTTCTGTGTTTTATTTACAAATTTATTTTATTTTATTTCTTTGCGATCCTATTTTTCTAACAACTGGCATCAGAAGGAAAGGTAAATCATAGAAAAAAAGGATTCCTGTTTTGAGTGGGAGCAATGGAGGAAGATAGAAAGTTTAGGGTCAAGAAATTTAACGACAAAAACTACCAATTATGGAAGATGAAGATGGAAGATTATTTATATCATAAGGATCTATTCCTACCATTGGGTGGAGTAACAAAGAAGATGACAACCATGACAGATGAATAATGGGAGGTTCTTGACAAAAAGGCACTAGGAATGATACGATTGAGCCTGATAGTGTCAGTGGCTTTCAATATTTCAAAAGAAAATACAATGAAGGATCTAATGGACGCATTGGCTAAACTATATGAAAAAACCTTGATGTCCAATAAGGTAAAACCTTGATGTCCAATAAGGTATTTCTAATGAAGATATTATTTAATATGAAGATTTGAGAAGGTGGGTCTGTTGCAGATCATTTAAATGAATTCAATACGGTTACTAATCAGCTAATGAATTTATGTAAAAAGTGGACTTTGATGATGAGGTCGAGGATCTTCTAATCTTGTGCTCATTTCCAAAAAGATAGAATGGGTTGCTCATGGTTGTAAGTAACTCTTCCTCTGGTTCAAACACTCTAAAATTTGATGATGTTTTTGGTGTTATCCTTAGTGAGGGAATACAATGGAAAATCACAGGTGAGACATCAAGTAATTTGTTGATTGTGGAGAATAGGGGAAGACAAAAGGAAAGAGGAAATGGCTCAAGGAACCACGTGAATTCTAGGAAGGAAAGATCCAAATCCATACTAGGAAATATAGATTGTTGTAATTGTGGGAAGAAAGGAAATTTGAAGAAATATTGCAGAGCTCCAAAGAAACAAAGAGATGGACAACACGAGAAAAATCAAGAAGCAAATGTAACAGGTGATGTGTTACAAGATGATTTGATTCTTTCAGTAGATAATAATTTTGAGTCTTGGGTAGTAGATTCAGGGGCTTCATTTCATGCCACACCCCATAGGAAACATTTTCTAGATTACGTTCAAGGTGATTCTGGACAGGTTCATTTGGGTGATGATGCACCATGAAAATTTGTTGGAATGGGTAAGATACAATTTAATCAAAAGAATGGAAACCAATGGTTATTGAAAGAGGTAAGACATGTACCAGATCTAAGGAAAACTATAATTTCAATAAGGAAGTTGGAAAGTGAAGGTTTTATATCTATATTTATATATAAGGTGTGGAAGGTCACCAAAGGATCATTGGTGATAACAATAAGAGACAAGGTAGATACATTGTATTTATGTACTGGTAATACTGATTCTTCTATATATTTAGCTTCTACAGGAGTGGATACAACACTTTAGCATCATATGCTTGGACACATGAGTGATAAGGTGATGTAGATACTTCACAAAGTAAATAAAAAAAATCCAAATCTTAAACAAATTGATTTGGATATCTATGAGGATTATGTTAATGGAAAATAGAAGAGTCATATTTCTCAAAGTCAAAAAAGAAAATAAGAGTGAAAGTTTAGAGCGTATGCATACAGATGTATGGGGACCAAATCAAGTATCATCTCTTGGTGGCTCTTGTTATTATGTTACTTTTATTGATGATGCAACTAGAAAAACTTGGGTTTATTGCATTCAACAAAAATATGATGTTTTTAATACTTTTAAGAAATGGAAAGCTTTGGTTGAGAATGAGACAGGAAAAAGGTTGAAGTGTCTCAGATCAGACAATGGAGGTGAATATTGTAGCAAGGAGTTTGATGATTATTCATACCATGGGATTCGTAGAGAGTAAAAAGTTCCATGAACACTATAAGAAAATGGTGTGTCAGAAAGGATGAACAAGACAATCATGGAGCGTGAAAGGAGTATGAGATTGCATGTCGGTTTTCCCTTACAGTTTTTGGCAGATGTTATAGATATTGTTTTTTAATTAATAAACAGAGGACCTTCAAGCTCTTTGGATGGTGGAATTCCATAGGAGGAATGGACAGGTAAAAAGGTAAACTATTATTTTTTGAAAACTTTCAGTTGTGAAGCATTTGTCCATATTGATAACAAAAATAGAACAAAGCTTGAGGGAAAATCCAATAAGTGTGCCTTTATTGAATATGGTGTTAATGATTTTGGTTATTTCTTATGGGATTATGAAAATCAAAAAATCATTAGGATTAGAGATGTCATATTCAATGAGAAGATGATGTACAAAGATCAGTTGTAGGGAAAGAAACAGGAAAAAGAAAAACCAGAATACACAGTGCTTGATGAGATAACTGAAAAAGAAATTCCAAAGGTACCAGAAAATCAAAATGTACAACAATAGGAGAAACAAGTACCTCAAACTCTTGCAAGTGTTGTTAGAATATCTAGTAGGTTAAGTAGACCCTTTGAATGATACTCTCCTTCATTGTATTATTTATTGTTGACTGATTCTGGTGAACCAGAAATTTATGAAGAGGCAATGCAGGTAGACACTAAAAAGAAGTGGGAGAAAGGCATGCAAGAGGAAATGGATTCCTTGGTAAATAACCATAATTTGTACTTGGTTCAGTTGCCTGCAGGAAAAAAATCATTGCAGAATAAATGGGTTTACAAGTTGAAGGAAGAAGATGAAGGAAAAAAATAGTGCAAGGCTAGACTTATTGTAAAGGGGTTTGCACAAAAGAAAGGTATAGATTTTGATGAAATATTTTCTCTTGTTGTTAAGATGACTTCATTTAGGACTATTTTAAGTCTTGTGGCAGTATAAGATTTGCATCTTGAACAGTTATATGTAAAATCAACTTTTCTCCATGGGGATTTAGAGGAAGAGATTTATATGCAGCAACCATAGGAGTATGAGGTCAAAGGGAAGGAAAATTTGGTATGTAGGTTGAAGAAGAGCTTGTATGGCCTAAATCAAGCCCCAAGGTAGTGGTATTTGAAGTTTGACAGGTTTATGAAAGAATAAGGTTATAGTAGATGTCATTTTGATCACTGTGTTTGTTTTAAAAGGCTAGAAAATGGAAGCTATATTATCTTGTTATTGTATGTAGATGGCATGCTTGTTGTAGGGTCTAATATGAAGGATATAAATGTGCTCAAGAAGAAATTATTTAATTCATTTGAGATGAAGAATTTGGGCGCTAAAAATAAAATCCTCGGTATGAGAATAACAAGAGACAGGAAAAATCACAAATTGACATTGTCTCAGGGTGAGTACATAAAGAAGGTGTTGAAGAGGTTTGGAATGCAAAATGAAAAACTAGTTAATACACCTTTGGTGACCCATTTCAAATTAACTAAGGAAATGTGTCCCAATACATAGGAGGAGATAGAATACATGTCCAATGTCCCTTATTCATCAACAGTGGGCAACTTGGTGTATGCGATGGTTTTCACAAGACTAGATGTTGCACATGCAGTGGGAGTTGTCAACAGGGACATGAACAGTCTAGGTAAATAACATTGGGAGGCAATAAAGTGGATTCTAGGGTATTTGAGAGGTACTCCTGCTCATGCATTATGTTTTGGAGCTTCATACATTGTTCTATAGGGATATGTTGATTGTCAAACACCAACTACGACAACTAATTTTTTTTTTCTTTTCTTCGAGGGACAAAATCCCTGAATTTCCACAGGGCCTAGCGCAAACCATCCCTTCCCTTATCCTCCTCCAAGTGACCACAACCTGGCCTTAGTGCAAGCTCCTTTCACAACTCGCGAGTTGGAGGGTAAAGGCTCTCGACTCCTCTTTCTCCAAACACCGATACCCGAAATGTGATACGAGTATGGCTCCCTCCTCACTAGCACCTGCTACATATAACCATAGGCTAGGCTAAACACTAGTACTACTCGCAACTCGTGACTTCGCAAGTTGGAGTGTTGAGCCCTCGTGCTCCTCCTCTGCGAATCCCTGAAATGCGAAAGGTCAATAATGGGTTGACTCTTTCCCAGGCGACATGTGTCCACCACCTGTCAACCACGCGGTCCCCACCTAATAGATGTGCCACATGTTCACACGAGCCCTCAATGCTCAGCACTTCGCGAATTCTGCAGTGGAAAAGAAATTCTTTCAAACTTTGAACCCCCGATACGCGATACCACGTGGAGGTTCTGATCCAACAGTTCTCCCATGGCTTGGATCCAACGGTCTGGATCCTTTCACGATCTTGCATATCGTGAGTCCTTAAAACCTTGCCCATTGACTCCTTCGAGTCGCGAGTAAGAGAAACGTTGAGCTTTCACCACGTACCCTCCTTGATGGATGGCTATGATCAAATCGTGACTTTTCACATCGCTAGTTCGAACAGTATGTTCTTTGACCTTCTTGCTCCACGAGTCAGTGAAATGCTGAGCTCTTGCCACGCGTCCTCTACAATGGATGGCCTGATTTCCTCTTCGAAGAGTTAGGGATTTCGTGACTCACATAGTGTAAGGTTATTTCCTTCGAACCCCTGACTCCTGAGACACCAAAATCTCCCTCTAGACGATCGACGGTCCAGACCACTCCTGGGTCAACGACCATGATCACGTCATTATTTCGCGTATTGTGAGTTGGTGTTGTCTTTCCCTTTGACCACTCCCAATCGCGAGTTAACGAAATGCTGCTCGATTTCCATGCATCCCTCCTTTGGTTCTTCCATCGGTCGACATGTGTCCAACTTGATATCTGACGGTCTAACCTCCCATTGGGATTTTGTGTATCGCGCGTTCGAAGGGATCTCTACCTCTATTTCCCCAAATGTCGAAATCCTCCTTTGGGCATGAAGCGTTAAGGTTATCGCTACTTCTNCCCCACTAAGGACATCATTTTTTCTTGAAATAAGTTGTTGCACAAATAAATACTAGCAGGAGTAAAAGGGTTTACACCCTCCTAGGGTTTTTCTAGTTGGTTTAGCTTTCCTTGGAGAGTAAAAGGGCTTACAACCCCAAGGAGGTAGCTCAATTAACTCATTAATATTTAAGAATCCATAAATCAATAGCTAAATGCATTAGTCTCTTGCATTGTAGAAATAAAATCATCACATTGGGATATGTAAAAATACGAGATATTGGAATTGTTTAAGTTGGAATCTTTTCTACATGTTATAAGATTTATTTTCCCCTAAGGGTGTCCTCTTTTAGCCAAGGATTTCGTTGCTGAAATAAATTTAATTCTAAAGCCATTAGGGCTGTAGAAAAAATCACTTTCTTTCACCATTTACTCACTTTTCAACCGTGGAAATTGACTTCTAAACATAGATTATTGTTCGAATGGTTATGGGCTATCTTTTTTATGGTTTACTTGTTGATTTTTATGGTTGGCACTTGCTACTATAGCAATTTTTTTCTATAGCCATAAGTCTTCCCTAACACTTTGTTGATAACTTCGCTTGGTAGCCCTAATTTACCATCAAAGTTCATGCTTAAGTATTGGAAAGTTATCTATTGTTTTAGTAATTCATTGTCCAATAATTATTTGAAAATTTTGTTGGTTAAATATGTAGTAACTAGCTATTTTACTTGTTGATATATATTTCGGTTGACTGTTGCAAATAGGAACAACATGCTTAAATTTTTTTTCCATTGGATTTTCAAGTTTGTATCTTGTCTTTTCTTGTGTCTCGGGAAGGTACAACCATATTCCGCAGGTACTCAAACACTTAGAAACCATAAACCACCTTTAAATCTCGTTGTCAAGGCACTCTCCATTTAGCAACTTGACCTATAGGGGAATCTCTTCATAAATATCACTTTCCATCTCAATTCCCCCTAGGGTCACTTGGGAATCCCCCTTATGTCATAATTATTCCTTCACATAAGTGATGGAAGGTTTATCTGAGGTGACAGTGGGTAAACTCTCACGCCATTATCGCCATCCAGTTGATTGGTTTGGTATTTTCCCAACCTACAATTTGCGCGATAACATTTTGGTGGTGTTGTCGGAGAGGATTTTCAATCTTCTTCCAAACCCTAACAAAACTTTGGCAATATTTCCTAAAGCACTTTCCCATAGCTTTCCTGGCAACTCCACTTGTGAAAAGTTCCATTTCCCTTCCCTCCATTTTTTATGAACACTAAGTTCATCTAGCTACTCCATTAAAGAGACATCCTAAATAATGGAACCATGGAATCATAGGATTTTCCATGGGCCTTCCACAAGGCATACCCTTCTATCGATGTTCAAAATATCTCTGCATACCCAAACCTTTTCCCTACAGGATGGAGGGAAAATTTCCCCAAATTCAATGGTGACCCAACTCTAGCAGTCACCCATTTTGTGAACTATATGAGGTATGCTTCAAGTATAAATGTAATGCATGAGGATGTACTAATGAAAATATTTGTATATTCTCTAGACTCAAGTCAAAGGAAGTGGCTTTCAGACTCATGTGATCTGAAAAGTATTCGGTCTTCTACAAATCTTGTTGAAGAATTTCTCAGGTATTGGGGGCCAACTACTCAGGATTTGCAAACTACTCTCCAAGAGATAAAAGATGCCCTTTACAAAGAAGGTTTTTCGGTGGATGATGAGACAAGAGTTGAAGAGTGTGAATTTGAAGAAGAGTATCACCCACCACCTACAGAAAAGGTGCTTGAAGAACATATCCATGAATAAATTTTTCAAGAAGATCTCGATAATGAAGACCTTGATGAGACAACGGTATCTATTTTCATTCTTGATGAAGGTGAAGTTGTCCATTCTTTTCTTTCTTCTACGCATGAAGATGGAAAAATAATTACCTTCAATGATACATATGATCTCATGGAAAACCCCTCTGACATGGTTGACTAGCACATTGATGATTTCATACATGTTGGAGGCGTAGATGGGATGTGCCTTGTTTCACTTTCGATAAAGGTCCCATTTACGACATTGAAGGTAGTTCTCAAGCAAAAGGGGTTGAGTTTTATTCTTCAGAGGATTGGTCTTCATGTACATACGATTCAAATACTTGGTATCATGGTAGTGATATGATCACAGATTTGTTTCTGATTGATTCGTCGCATCATACTCATGAAGGTTTCCAACCACCTTCATGCTCAGATATTGATGGATACCAAGACATGGCCAACCTAGAGCGGTCAAAATATCACTCTAAAAAGAGAAAGTATTTTCATTTTGAATATTTTTACAGTGATTTATGGATGAAGAGGCAACGTCTTTCTTTCTCCAGACATGAGACATTTTCTCACCTCTTTTCTTCTTCTCCGAGGAATCGTCGGGCTTTCTTGGGATCTCTCATCTCTTCTCAGTCTTCAAGTAGCAGTGGTGTTCTAAGGGAGGATGAATATGATCCATATTCCTTACAAGGTATCCCTCTTTAGAGATGGATTGATCAGGTTTGTGGCCATTCTCTCCAACAAGATTTCCTCCCTCTCCCCCATCTCCATCAGTTTCATTTCATGATTGATTATATGTCCATTTATGCTCATGATCATTATGTGCTCAATTTATCTTTGTGGTATTACATGATTAAGAACAGGGGGAGATACCTTGATGAAATAATGGACAGGTGGTTGAACTGGTTGTCTAACTTCACCTGATGTCACCTATCATCTGATATTCAGGGCCCTAGGTAAGTAGGTAGGTCATTTTGATTTCTTGCATACTGCATGTTGATTTCTCATAGTAGCTTAGTTGCATTTCATTTTTATCTACTTTCATAATTGATTTACATGTTTCTTTTTCATCATATATATGAAAAATGCTAAAAACATTATTTTCTAGATTATTTGTCATTTTTGGTTTTTTGATATATATGGACGAAGGGTGATAGAACCACCCTATATTTTGCAGTTTTATGTTTCAGTGCAGGCACATGTCCACCAGGAGATGATGTAGTTCTCATGCACTCTATGATGAGTACATGTCCCCAAGTAGGATCCAGGTGTTATCCCCAACTCTTAGGGATAACCAAGGAGATTGTGTCTCGAGGCCCTTAGGTTGCAAACATGGAGTATCGATATACAACTTGACCAACATGATCCACTTGAATAGAAAGAGACCCACATTTCCACCACAGTTTCAGGTTCATCATGACGGTATCCACCACATCAGTTGGCTTCCAGAAGACATTGGGTCTTACTCCATGAGTTACAAGTCAGGTATTATGGTGAGTTTATTTTCAATATTTGAGGCATTTGAGTTTGTTTCATTTTAAACTTCTTTTGATTATGTAAAATCTACTTGGATATTATGCTCTTTGCCTTGTTTCACTTTGGTGGTTGACATTATGCCCTAGTTAGTGGGTCACCCTTAGGGATAGGTTTTCTATTGGGAGGTCCTCTTGACGATTCATCGTGCCATTCTTGAACATACTTGTCACTTTCCATGCTTCATCCCCTCATCTCCTTTCCTTTCAGGATTTTCAGGTGTACTAACCCAAGAAGTGGTTGTCCCTCATTTCATGGAAGAAGGGGATGAAGGCCCAGAGGCTTCTAGCTAGAAAAATATAAGAGCCAATCATGAGCCTTATATATGCTCTCCCAGGGATCCCAAGGATAATGAAATTTCTCTCATAAGAAATTGATGGGACCCATGAAAAATAACTAACACAAATTCCAACTAAGGTGGGGCATGTGTGGGCATTGGTTTTCATGATTAGGTAGAATCCCCAAACATTTTTTCAACTTGGGGAAGCATGATGTGACCAGGTAGAGTTAAGGTGGGAATTATTTTCATGTTTAGGTAGAAGCCCCACTTTGGCTTCAACCTGAAAACATCGTAAAATAAAAAAAGGCAATAAATGGGATTGGAAAAAGGTCACATTGAAAACGAAGGTGCAACACACCCTTTACAAAGGAACCCATAAATGATACACTACAACCCCTTGTATGTCATGAACCCCATGCACATAAGTGTTTCCCTTGTTCATGTCACTTCATCTAGTAGATGACCTAGAGAGGGGTCCACTCGGGAAACATTCCTAAACTTGAGGTATGATTCACCCAATAGGTCGCTTTGTCAACCCTCCCATACTTAAACTTGGAAAATTGCGTAGGGTCTTTGAGCACTTGTTTATTTTGATGAGGGGGTTTGGATGTACATTCTTATATGGATCTTTTATTGATTTATTTACTTATCATAATGCATTTGACTTGATATCCTTGGAGGGCGCATTCATTGTCTTTGTATGACCTAGTTGGTGAACAGATTTTGAAGAACAAGCCTAGATTGGGCTTCCTTGTGTTGGTTGTGGAGCATGATTATCTTCCTGATTCAGATGTTTGTTTAAACCGTGCTTGTATCACATTCCTTAACAGGGGGCGTGGGGGGAATTCCCCCCCCCACAACTGTCACCAGGGGGGTGACGACTATTTTTGTATCCCCCCCTGGTGGGGGATTCGAGGGAAGCACCCTTGAAGTGAAATATTGGGAAAAAATGCCTTGTAAAATATTGGAATTTCATAGTCAATCTGGACTGTTCATTATAAGTTCACAAATCTAACGGTAGATGCTATTTTTTAGGGTTTATTTCCCTATAAGTAAACCCTATCTTATGAGGGAATTCTATTGCTCATATGTATTATCGTGAATGTTGTATTCTGAGAGAGGAGACTGTGAGAGAAAGAAGAGGAAGTTACAATAGTTGAGTTGTAAGTTGTATCCCTTCATTTTTTTGGATAATAAAAAGGAAGGAGCTAGCAATTTCTCTAGTGGATGTAGACCACACTGGGTGAACCATGTATATCTTTTTCTCTATTGTATTGTGTATCTTCTGTGTTTTATTTACAAATTTATTTTATTTTATTTCTTTGCGATCCTATTTTTCTAACAACTGGCATCAGAAGGAAAGGTAAATCATAGAAAAAAAGGATTCCTGTTTTGAGTGGGAGCAATGGAGGAAGATAGAAAGTTTAGGGTCAAGAAATTTAACGACAAAAACTACCAATTATGGAAGATGAAGATGGAAGATTATTTATATCATAAGGATCTATTCCTACCATTGGGTGGAGTAACAAAGAAGATGACAACCATGACAGATGAATAATGGGAGGTTCTTGACAAAAAGGCACTAGGAATGATACGATTGAGCCTGATAGTGTCAGTGGCTTTCAATATTTCAAAAGAAAATACAATGAAGGATCTAATGGACGCATTGGCTAAACTATATGAAAAAACCTTGATGTCCAATAAGGTAAAACCTTGATGTCCAATAAGGTATTTCTAATGAAGATATTATTTAATATGAAGATTTGAGAAGGTGGGTCTGTTGCAGATCATTTAAATGAATTCAATACGGTTACTAATCAGCTAATGAATTTATGTAAAAAGTGGACTTTGATGATGAGGTCGAGGATCTTCTAATCTTGTGCTCATTTCCAAAAAGATAGAATGGGTTGCTCATGGTTGTAAGTAACTCTTCCTCTGGTTCAAACACTCTAAAATTTGATGATGTTTTTGGTGTTATCCTTAGTGAGGGAATACAATGGAAAATCACAGGTGAGACATCAAGTAATTTGTTGATTGTGGAGAATAGGGGAAGACAAAAGGAAAGAGGAAATGGCTCAAGGAACCACGTGAATTCTAGGAAGGAAAGATCCAAATCCATACTAGGAAATATAGATTGTTGTAATTGTGGGAAGAAAGGAAATTTGAAGAAATATTGCAGAGCTCCAAAGAAACAAAGAGATGGACAACACGAGAAAAATCAAGAAGCAAATGTAACAGGTGATGTGTTACAAGATGATTTGATTCTTTCAGTAGATAATAATTTTGAGTCTTGGGTAGTAGATTCAGGGGCTTCATTTCATGCCACACCCCATAGGAAACATTTTCTAGATTACGTTCAAGGTGATTCTGGACAGGTTCATTTGGGTGATGATGCACCATGAAAATTTGTTGGAATGGGTAAGATACAATTTAATCAAAAGAATGGAAACCAATGGTTATTGAAAGAGGTAAGACATGTACCAGATCTAAGGAAAACTATAATTTCAATAAGGAAGTTGGCAAGTGAAGGTTGTATATCTATATTTATATATAAGGTGTGGAAGGTCACCAAAGGATCATTGGTGATAACAATAAGAGACAAGGTAGATACATTGTATTTATGTACTAGTAATACTGATTCTTCTATATATTTAGCTTCTACAGGAGTGGATACAACACTTTAGCATCATAGGCTTGGACACATGAGTGATAAGGTGATGTAGATACTTCACAAAGTAAATAAAAAAAATCCAAATCTTAAACAAATTGATTTGGATATCTATGAGCATTATGTTAATGGAAAACAAAAGAGTCATATTTCTCAAAGTCAAAAAAGAAAAGAAGAGTGAAAGGTTAGAGCGTGTGCATACAGATGTATGGGGACCAACTCAAGTATCATCTCTTGGTGGCTCTTGTTATTATGTTACTTTTATTGATGATGCAACTAGAAAAACTTGGGTTTATTGCATTCGACAAAAATATGATGTTTTTAATTCTTTTAAGAAATGGAAAGATTTGGTTGAGAATGAGACGGGAAAAAGGTTGAAGTGTCTCAGATCAGACAATGGAGGTGAATATTGTAGCAAGGAGTTTGATGATTATTCATACCACGGGATTCGTAGAGAGAAAAAAGTTCCATGAACACCATAAGAAAATGGTGTGTCAGAAAGGATGAACAAGACAATCATGGAGCGTGCAAGGAGTATGAGATTGCATGTTGGTTTTCCCTTACAGTTTTTGGCAGATGTTATAGATATTGTTTTTTAATTAATAAACAGAGGACCTTCAAGCTCTTTGGATGGTGGAATTCCATGGGAGGAATGGACAGGTAAAAAGGTAAACTATTATTTTTTGAAAACTTTCGGTTGTGAAGCATTTGTCCATATTGATAACAAAAATATAACAAAGCTTGAGGGAAAATCCAATAAGTGTGCCTTTATTGAATATGGTGTTAATGATTTTGGTTATTTCTTATGGGATTATGAAAATCAAAAAATCATTAGGATTAGAGATGTCATATTCAATGAGAAGATGATGTACAAAGATCAGTTGTAGGGAAAGAAACAGGAAAAAGAAAAACCAGAATACACAGTGCTTGATGAGATAACTGAAAAAGAAATTCCAAAGGTACCAGAAAATCAAAATGTACAACAATAGGAGAAACAAGTACCTCAAACTCTTGCAAGTGTTGTTAGAATATCTAGTAGGTTAAGTAGACCCTTTGAATGATACTCTCCTTCATTGTATTATTTATTGTTGACTGATTCTGGTGAACCAGAAATTTATGAAGAGGCAATGCAGGTAGACACTAAAAAGAAGTGGGAGAAAGGCATGCAAGAGGAAATGGATTCCTTGGTAAATAACCATAATTTGTACTTGGTTCAGTTGCCTGCAGGAAAAAAATCATTGCAGAATAAATGGGTTTACAAGTTGAAGGAAGAAGATGAAGGAAAAAAATAGTGCAAGGCTAGACTTATTGTAAAGGGGTTTGCACAAAAGAAAGGTATAGATTTTGATGAAATATTTTCTCTTGTTGTTAAGATGACTTCATTTAGGACTATTTTAAGTCTTGTGGCAGTATAAGATTTGCATCTTGAACAGTTATATGTAAAATCAACTTTTCTCCATGGGGATTTAGAGGAAGAGATTTATATGCAGCAACCATAGGAGTATGAGGTCAAAGGGAAGGAAAATTTGGTATGTAGGTTGAAGAAGAGCTTGTATGGCCTAAATCAAGCCCCAAGGTAGTGGTATTTGAAGTTTGACAGGTTTATGAAAGAATAAGGTTATAGTAGATGTCATTTTGATCACTGTGTTTGTTTTAAAAGGCTAGAAAATGGAAGCTATATTATCTTGTTATTGTATGTAGATGGCATGCTTGTTGTAGGGTCTAATATGAAGGATATAAATGTGCTCAAGAAGAAATTATTTAATTCATTTGAGATGAAGAATTTGGGCGCTAAAAATAAAATCCTCGGTATGAGAATAACAAGAGACAGGAAAAATCACAAATTGACATTGTCTCAGGGTGAGTACATAAAGAAGGTGTTGAAGAGGTTTGGAATGCAAAATGAAAAACTAGTTAATACACCTTTGGTGACCCATTTCAAATTAACTAAGGAAATGTGTCCCAATACATAGGAGGAGATAGAATACATGTCCAATGTCCCTTATTCATCAACAGTGGGCAACTTGGTGTATGCGATGGTTTTCACAAGACTAGATGTTGCACATGCAGTGGGAGTTGTCAACAGGGACATGAACAGTCTAGGTAAATAACATTGGGAGGCAATAAAGTGGATTCTAGGGTATTTGAGAGGTACTCCTGCTCATGCATTATGTTTTGGAGCTTCATACATTGTTCTATAGGGATATGTTGATTGTCAAACACCAACTACGACAACTAATTTTTTTTTTCTTTTCTTCGAGGGACAAAATCCCTGAATTTCCACAGGGCCTAGCGCAAACCATCCCTTCCCTTATCCTCCTCCAAGTGACCACAACCTGGCCTTAGTGCAAGCTCCTTTCACAACTCGCGAGTTGGAGGGTAAAGGCTCTCGACTCCTCTTTCTCCAAACACCGATACCCGAAATGTGATACGAGTATGGCTCCCTCCTCACTAGCACCTGCTACATATAACCATAGGCTAGGCTAAACACTAGTACTACTCGCAACTCGTGACTTCGCAAGTTGGAGTGTTGAGCCCTCGTGCTCCTCCTCTGCGAATCCCTGAAATGCGAAAGGTCAATAATGGGTTGACTCTTTCCCAGGCGACATGTGTCCACCACCTGTCAACCACGCGGTCCCCACCTAATAGATGTGCCACATGTTCACACGAGCCCTCAATGCTCAGCACTTCGCGAATTCTGCAGTGGAAAAGAAATTCTTTCAAACTTTGAACCCCCGATACGCGATACCACGTGGAGGTTCTGATCCAACAGTTCTCCCATGGCTTGGATCCAACGGTCTGGATCCTTTCACGATCTTGCATATCGTGAGTCCTTAAAACCTTGCCCATTGACTCCTTCGAGTCGCGAGTAAGAGAAACGTTGAGCTTTCACCACGTACCCTCCTTGATGGATGGCTATGATCAAATCGTGACTTTTCACATCGCTAGTTCGAACAGTATGTTCTTTGACCTTCTTGCTCCACGAGTCAGTGAAATGCTGAGCTCTTGCCACGCGTCCTCTACAATGGATGGCCTGATTTCCTCTTCGAAGAGTTAGGGATTTCGTGACTCACATAGTGTAAGGTTATTTCCTTCGAACCCCTGACTCCTGAGACACCAAAATCTCCCTCTAGACGATCGACGGTCCAGACCACTCCTGGGTCAACGACCATGATCACGTCATTATTTCGCGTATTGTGAGTTGGTGTTGTCTTTCCCTTTGACCACTCCCAATCGCGAGTTAACGAAATGCTGCTCGATTTCCATGCATCCCTCCTTTGGTTCTTCCATCGGTCGACATGTGTCCAACTTGATATCTGACGGTCTAACCTCCCATTGGGATTTTGTGTATCGCGCGTTCGAAGGGATCTCTACCTCTATTTCCCCAAATGTCGAAATCCTCCTTTGGGCATGAAGCGTTAAGGTTATCGCTACTTCTGTAGATTTGACGATTGTCCATCCTCATCTCTGCGTTCCTCCAATATTGATCATTTTTCCTCTGGGGCCTTCACTGCTTCCAGTCCTTGAATAATTTCGGTCTCCAAAGGTTGTCCCTTCCTTTGCAATCCACCTTGGTTTAAGGAACACTCTGCAAGTGTTATCCCTCCTGAGCTTCGTCAACTATGAAGGACTTAAGATCCTTGCGCTCTTCTTCTGGGCTTAACAAGCTTCATCCTCCAAGGGACTCAAAATGATTAGGAAGGTTTACATGCGTACATGAAACTGTGTTCACGGTCAACGAACACACAGTTCGTGACTCGGGCTTATGCCACCACAGGACACAAGTATTTATGAGTATAAAACATATCCTAACCATATGATTTATTACTGGCCTAATTATACAACCAAGCAGTGATAAAAGGAATACAGTATATCCATTAAGAAGTCATGCACAATTCCTGCAACATACATAGTATAGCCAATTCATACACAGTTACAGATAAATTACATAGGGTAGGAGATCACTTATCTATTACAGGTTGCCGCTAACCAACTAACTATGGGTGTTCCTCCTTCCACCCGACCATAGTCACAGAGGCATTCATTCTTATCACTCTGGCCACCCCCATGCCAAGCCATGATATCACCAGGGAATTCTCACACTTCTCGAGGGTTCTTCCTCTTTTTTTTCTTTTGTTTGGGTCATGTTCTCTGTAACTCAGAGCTTTCTCTCTCTTGGTTATGGCCTTGGTGAGGTTTCTCAGATGCTCCTCAGCATCAAGCTTGCGACCTTCATTTCATGATTCGCTGGAGAGCTCTGCACATCTGCCTTGCGATCTTATGATCTTTTTTCATCTGGTTTCTCCTCTCATGTGTGTATCCCTCTTACCTTGGAAGGTTTTCCAACCTATCCTGTTCCTTCTGTCAAAAGGAAGCTCGGGTCTACAAGTCCCTATGGTACTTCGGGCTGACAGCCCATGTTTCCATTCATGGGGGTGGTTAATAATTCAACCACTAATCCTTTCTTCATTAACTGATTTCTCTCCTTGGGATCCGAAGGAGGTTGTCATCCTCATCAAGGGAAATTTGGGGTTATTTGTCATAATGAACCCTCTCTTATAGTTTTCAAATTCTTCCTCTAGTGATATCATGGCTAGTACTTTCAAGGATTCACCCCCACGGTCATTTATTGGCAACTCAAACAATAATACATTTACATTTTCCTCATGCATTAGCATGGAAATTCCTATTTTATGATTAATTACAAATTGGGGGAAATAGGGTGTTACATTGATTCTGATATGGAAGGTGATAAAGATAGCAAGAGGAGCACCACAGGGTATGTTTTTACTGTAGGTGGAACAATAGTAAGTTGGATTTCAAAACTACAAAAGGTTGTTGCACTTTCAAAAATAGAAGCAGAGTATGTTTTTGCTACAGAGGCTAGTAAAGAGATGATTTGGTTACAAAGGTTTACAGAGGATTTGGGAAAGAAGCGGGAGAATCATAGGTTGTATTGTGACAGTGAGAGTGTCATTCATCTTGCAAAGAAATCATCCTTCCATTCTAATACTAAGCATATACAACTTAGGTACCATTTCATGCGATCCATCTTGGAAGATGGACGTTTGAAGTTGGAAAAGATACATACTAGATAGAATCCTGCAGACATGTTAACAAAGGGAGTAACCAAGGAGAAACTGAGTTCCTGCCTAGTTTCAGTTGCTCCTCAAGCATGAAGGCAAAGATGAGAAATTTGTCAGGTCCAAGTTGGAGTATAGTCTAGCAGGTATAACAACAGTGGAGTTGTTGTGATTAGTCTCCAAGTGGGAGATTGTTGGTTGTTGAGCCTGATTATCTTCCTAATTCAGATATTTGTTTCAGCCATGCTTGGATCCCATTCCCTAATAGGAGGGTGTTGGGGGGATTTCCCCCCACAACTATCACTAGGGGGTCTAGGGGGTGGAAAATTTTTTTGTAGCCCCCCTCTAGCGGGGAATTCGGTAGCAACGCCCACGAAGCGAAATATTGGGAAACATTTCCTTGTAAAATATTGTAATTTCGTAGTCAATCTGGACCGTTCATTATAAGGTCACAAATATGATGGTAGTATTTATTTTTTAGGGGTTTTTTCCCTAGAAGGAAACCCTCTCTTATGATGGAATTATATTTTGGTTGTGTATTATCACGAATGTTGTATTCTAAGAGAGGAGGCTGCGAGAGAAAGAAGAGGAAGTTACAATGATTGAGTTGTAGGTTGTATCCCTTCATTGCACTAGATAATAAAAAGGAAGGACTTGGAAATTTCTTTGGTGGATGTATCCCACATTGGGTGAACCACATATATCTTTGTTTCTATTGTATTGTGTATCTTTTGTGTTTTATTTCCGCATTTTTTTATTTTATTGCTCCACGATCCTATTTTTATAACACCTTGAGGCTTGAATCCCATAGGTTGGATACCATGGACCACACACCGAATGATGATTCTAGCCTTTGGAGGCCTGAGGAGATGCCATGGAGGACATAAACCAACCCTTAGCCAGCCCAAATTTTTTCTCTTGAGGCTAAAACATCACTTTTGAGGAGCTTGACGTCACCTTAGGGATATGGTTGTGGTGGTGGTGTTGTTGCTTCTTGACACTTGGCACGTTTTGATGGATGAGGTTTTGACTTGTAGTAGGCCTAGCGCATGAGAGAGAGGCCCCAAAAGGCCCAACGAATTCCCCTTTCCACTCCAACAACTTGCAAAAGGTGCCAAAACATCACCCTAGAAGAGGTATGACGTCACATTAGGGTTTCTATTGCGTATTTTTAAAGTTAAATTGAATTTAATAATGTAAAGGGGAAAATTAAGGGTTTTTTACCCCTTACTTTGTGGTTTACCCTAAAATTAAGTGGAAAAACACTTGTAGTAGGATTTGTATAAATAGAGATCATTTCATTTCAATTTGGACATAGCTCTCCCATCTTGGAGAGGATTCTTGGCTAAAATTTGCGCCCTACTTGGGAAATTCTATCTATCTCTCTTGGTTACACTCTCTTGTGGTGGTTTTTATTATTCTATTGGATGGATAAGTGATGCACTATCACTCTTGGAGTACTTTTCTTTCTTTATGGTGGATATTGCTTGGTTAAAGAAGAATTTATCTTGTTTATGCTTGCACTAGGTAAGGAATCTATCTGGTTTCTTATTTTCTTGGTTACAAGTCTAATTTTCTAAG
>JZKD02S0187306.1:9320-22688 GCA_000966675.3 Picea glauca
GATTCTATTAAGTATTCTTACATTAGACTAATTCACATTATAAAATAGGCCTTATTAACTAATGTTGACCTTTCTTACATGGAAAATATATTATTCTATCTACGTGAGGGGTTAGTGAGGTTAGGTCCCTAACATGGCCTCCCCCTTGAAAAACAACCCTGTCCTCGAGGCTTGAGATGAGGAAAGTGTTGCAGAATGGTAGTCCTGAGTGGCATATTTGGGAGGTGTATCCTTCCACTGAACTAACACTTTCTTGTTGGTGCACTCACAAAGAAGACACTCTCGCTGGTACAATACTACTTGTGGCTACAACCAAATGGAACCTTCTTCATCCAACTCAAGGAGATTAGTTCAAGTCTGGAACTTAGTTTCAATCACTTTATTTAAGCATGAGATAGGAAACACATGATGGAGCTTAGAGAGACTGGGCAGAGCTAATTGGTTGGCCAAAAAACCCCACTCGCTTGAGAATTGTATAAGGACCATACAATTTGGGTGAAATTTTCTGACAATGTTCATCTCTGAGTGAAGTCTTCTTATAAGGTTGCGGACAAAGAAACATTTGATCCTCTTCAGTGAATTGAAGTTCAGAATGAACTTGATCTGCTTGTTGCTTCATGTGATTCTAAGCCAGGACCAAATTTTCTTTAAGGGTACGAAGAATGGCTACTCGAAATGTAAGATTGTTGTCAACCTCTAGAACCTTGGAGACACTTGGTATGTATGAGAGAATCGACAGTGGATTTTTCCCGTAGACTGCTTCAAAGAGAGTCGTGCGAGTGGTAGTATGTTAAGATGTGTTGTATCACCATTCAGATAGGGGTAACCACTGGGCCCACTAATTTTGTCTGTCAAACGTAAAACACCGCAAATATGTTTCCAAACACTTTCTAATAACTTCAATTTTTCCATCAGTCTGGGAATGATAGGCAGTGTTGAGATGCAATTGGTTTCCTTGGATCTTGAACAATTCTTGCCAAAAATTGTTGGTGAAATCAGGATCATTATCAGAGACAATAGAATGAGGCATGCCATGGATTTTGAATATATTATCCATAAAAATTTGAGCCACTTTGGATGTGGTGAACGGGTGTTGAAGAGCACAGAAGTGAGCATATTTGGAAATATGATCTACTACCACCATGATGATTGACTCATTTCCTGATTTAGGTAAGACAACAATGAAATCCATAGAAATATCTCTCCAAATAGCAGGTGGAATCGGGAGAGTTTTGAGTGTGCCTATAGCTTTGACTATTTCTCCTTATTTCATTGATAGGTATCGCATTCAACCACAAAGGTGCAGATCTCCTATTTCATGTCGTCCTAGAAAAAAGAATGTTTGACCCATTCATAGGTTTTGGTAAACCCTAAATACCCAACTATAGGTGAAGCATGAAACTCAGAGAGCAACGTGGATTTAAGGTGTGACTATTTTCTTAAATATAGGTGACTTTTATAGTGAAGCTCTTAATTTTGCCAAGAGTACCCTGGAAAATCTTGAGGATCTTGTTGCAATTTTTGAATAAGGCTACAAAGTTTTGGGTCTTGCAACCATTCTTGGCGAACGACCTGAAGACAATCTGCTACAATGAATGAGAGGGAAAAGAGAAACCCTTCTTCTTCATATTTCCTTGAAAGAGCATCAACGACCACATTTTATTTTCCCTTCTTGTAGATGATCTTATAATCATATCCATATGGCTTGGTCTCCCGTTTTTGTTTCTTTGGGGATGAAATTCATTTTTTCAAAAAATACTTGAGGCTACGATGACCAATTTTAATTTGGAAGCATTTCCCCATTAGATAAGGGCACCAGAGATCCAGTGCATGTAGAATAACCAACATCTCCTTTTCATAGGTTGATTGGCCCAAATTTCGCTCTGATAGTTTTTTTATAGTGAAATCCAAAGGTCGGCCATATTGCATGAGGACTACCCCAATTCCTTTCCCTGACACATCACATTCCAGGAAAAAAATCTTGGTGAAGTCTGGTAGGTCTTGGACAAGAGTTGTGCACATAACATATTTCAAGGCTTGGAAGGATTGATCAATTGTTGGAGTCCAATTGAAAACATTCTTTTTAAGGAGAGCAGTGAGAGGTGTTGCAATTTTTTCAAAATTTTGATCAAACTTGCGGTAATAGCCCATTAAACCCAGGAAACCACACAAGATTTTAAGAGTTTTAGGGTGAGGCCAATCCTTCATAGCTTCAATTTTCTTAGGATCCACTCGTACACCATCCTTGCTGACAATATGACCCAGGTACTCAAATTTAGAGGCTCCAAAAGAACATTTAGACTATTTGAGAAAGGTTGATGCTGATATAGTAGATGGAGAACTTGATCCACATGAGCAAGATGGGATTTCCAAGTTTTACTATAGATGAGAATATCATCAAAGAAAACTAAGACAAATTTATAGAGGAAGGGACAAAAGACATGACTCATGAGATTATGAAAAGTGGAGGGAGAATCAAACTTGCCAAAGGGCATAAACAATAACTCATAGCGACCCTCGTGAGTTGAAAATGAAGTCTTGGGAATGTGTTCTTCCTTCATACGTATTTGGTGGTATCCATAACGAAGATCAAGTTTGGTAAAGTAATTAGCACCACTTGATTCATCCAAAAGGTCATCAATGACAGGGATGAGAAATTTGTCCTTGATTGTGATTTTGTTGAGGGCACGAAAATCTGGACACATGTGCCAAGTGCCTTTTTNTCTCGCTGGTACAATACTACTTGTGGCTACAACCAAATGGAACCTTCTTCATCCAACTCAAGGAGACTAGTTCAAGTCTGGAACTTAGTTTCAATCACTTTCTTTAAGCATGAGACAGGAAACACATGATGGATCTTAGAGAGACTAGGTAGAGCTAATTGGTTGGCCAAAAAACCCCACTCGCTTGAGAATTGTATAAGGACCATACAATTTGGATGAAATTTTCTGACAATGTTCATCTCTTAGTGAAGTCTTCTTATAAGGTTGCAGACAAAGAAACATTTGATCCTCTTCAGTGAATTGAAGTTCAGAATGAACTTGATCTGCTTGTTGCTTCATGTGATTCTGAGCCAGGACCAAATTTTCTTTAAGGGTACGAAGAATGGCTACTCGAAATGTAAGATTGTTGTCAACCTCCAGAACCTTGGAGACACTTGGTATGTATGAGAGAATTGACAGTGGACTTTTCTCGTAGACTGCTTCAAAGAGAGTCGTGCGAGAGGTAGTATGTTAAGATGTGTTGTATCACCATTCAGATAGGGGTAACCACTGAGCCCACTAATTTTGTCTGTCAAATGTAAAACACCGCAAATATGTTTCCAAACACTTGCTAATAGCTTCAATTTTTCCATCAATCTAGGAATGATAGGCAGTGTTGAGATGCAATTGGTTTCCTTGGATCTTGAACAATTCTTGCCAAAAATTGTTAGTGAAATTAGGATCATTGTCAGAGACAATAGAATGAGGCATGCCATGGAGTTTGAATATATTATCCATAAAAATTTGAGCCACTTTGGATGTGGTGAACGGGTTTTGAAGAGCATAGAAGTGAGCATATTTGGAAATATGATCTACTACCACCATGATGATTGACTCATTGCCTGATTTAGGTAAGACAACAATGAAATCCATAGAAATATCTCTTCAAATAGCAGGTGGAATCGGGAGCATTTTGAGTGTGCCTATAGCTTTGACTATTTCTCCTTATTTCATTGATAGGTATCACATTCAACCACAAAGGTGCAGATCTCCTATTTCATGTCGTCCTATAAAAAAGAACATTTGACCCATTCATAGGTTTTGTTAAACCCTAAATACCCAACTATAGGTGAAGCATGAAACTCAGAGAGCAACGTGGATTTAAGGTGTGACTATTTTATTAAATATAGGTGACTTTTATAGTGAAGCTCTTAATTGTGCCAAGAGTACCCTGGAAAATCTTGAGGATCTTGTTGCAATTTTTGAATAAGGCTACAAATTTTTGGGTCTTGCAACCATTCTTGGCAAACGACCTGAAGACAATCTGCTACAATGAATGAGAGGGAAAAGAGAGACCCTTCTTCTTCATATTTCCTTGAAAGAGCATCAACGACCACGTTTTATTTTCCCTTCTTGTAGATGATCTTATAATCATATCCATATGGCTTGGTCTCCCGTTTTTTTTTCTTTGGGGATGAAATTCATTTTTTCAAAAAATACTTGAGGCTACGATGACCAATTTTAATTTGGAAGCATTTCACCAATAGATAAGGGCACCAGAGATCCAGTGCATGTAGAATAANATATATTATCCATAAAAATTTGAGCCACTTTGGATGTGGTGAACGGGTGTTGAAGAGCACAGAAGTGAGCATATTTGGAAATATGATCTACTACCACCATGATGATTGACTCATTACCTGATTTAGGTAAGACAACAATGAAATCCATAGAAATATCTCTCCAAATAGCAAGTGGAATCGGGAGCGTTTTGAGTGTGCCTATAGCTTTGACTATTTCTCCTTATTTCATTGATAGGTATCACATTCAACCACAAAGGTGCAGATCTCCTATTTCATGTCGTCCTAGAAAAAAGAACATTTGACCCATTCATAGGTTTTGTTAAACCCTAAATACCCAACTATAGGTGAAGCATGAAACTCAGAGAGCAACGTGGATTTAAGGTGTGACTATTTTATTAAATATAGGTGACTTTTATAGTGAAGCTCTTAATTGTGCCAAGAGTACCCTGGAAAATCTTGAGGATCTTGTTGCAATTTTTGAATAAGGCTACAAATTTTTGGGTCTTGCAACCATTCTTGGCAAACGACCTGAAGACAATCTGCTACAATGAATGAGAGGGAAAAGAGAGACCCTTCTTCTTCATATTTCCTTGAAAGAGCATCAACGACCACGTTTTATTTTCCCTTCTTGTAGATGATCTTATAATCATATCCATATGGCTTGGTCTCCTGTTTTTTTTTCTTTGGGGATGAAATTCATTTTTTCAAAAAATACTTGAGGCTACGATGACCAATTTTAATTTGGAAGCATTTCCCCAATAGATAAGGGCACCAGAGATCCAGTGCATGTAGAATAACCAACATCTCCTTTTCATAGGTTGATTGGCCCAAATGTCGCTCTGATAGTTTTTTTATAGTGAAAGCCAAAGGTCGGCCATATTGCATGAGGACTACCCCAATTCCCTTCCCTGACACATCACATTCTAGGAAAAAAAATTTGGTGAAGTCTGGTAGGTCTAGGACAAGAGTTGTGCACATAACATATTTCAAGGCTTGGAAGGATTGATCAATTGTTGGAGTCCAACTGAAAACATTATTTTTAAGGAGAGCAGTGAGAGGCGTTGCAATTTTTTCAAAATTTTGATCAAACTTGCAGTAATAGCCCATTAAACCCAGGAAACCACACAATATTTTAAGAGTTTTAGGGTGATGCCAATCCTTCATAGCTTCAATTTTCTTAGGATCCACTCGTACACCATCCTTGCTAACAATATGACCCAGGTACTCAAATTTAGAGGCTCCAAAAGAACATTTAGACTATTTGAGAAAGGTTGATGCTGATATAGTAGATGGAGAATTTGATCCACATGAGCAAGATGGGATTTCCAAGTTTTACTATAGATGAGAATATCATCAAAGAAAACTAAGACAAATTTACAGAGGAAGGGACAAAAGACATGACTCATGAGATTATGAAAAGTGGAGGGAGAATTAAACTTGCCAAAGGGCATGAACAATAACTCATAGCGACCCTCGTGAGTTGAAAATGAAGTCTTGGGAATGTCTTCTTCCTTCATACGTATTTGGTGGTATCCAGAACGAATATCAAGTTTGGTAAAGTACTTAGCACCACTTGATTCATCCAAAAGGTCATCAATGACAGGGATGAGAAATTTGTCCTTGATTGTGATTTTGTTGAGGGCACGAAAATCTGGACACATGTGCCAAGTGCCTTTTTTCTTGAGTACCATGACTACTGGAGAAGAATAGGGGATGATACTCGAATGTATAACATCCTCTTCTTGGAATTCTTGAATAATTTTCTCAATTTCATTTTTTTGGGAAAAGGGNTTTGGGGATGAAATTCATTTTTTCAAAAAATACTTGAGGCTACGATGACCAATTTTAATTTGGAAGCATTTCACCAATAGATAAGGGCACCAGAGATCCAGTGCATGTAGAATAACCAACATCTCCTTTTCATAGGTTGATTGGCCCAAATGCCGCTCTGATAGTTTTTTTATAGTGAAAGCCAAAGGTCGGCCATATTGCATGAGGACTACCCCAATTCCTTTCCCTGACACATCACATTCCAGGAAAAAATCTTGGTGAAGTCTGGTAGGTCTAGGACAAGAGTTGTGCACATAACATATTTCAAGGCTTGGAAGGATTGATCAATTGTTGGAGTCCAACTGAAAACATTCTTTTTAAGGAGAGCAGTGAGAGGCGTTGCAATTTTTTCAAAATTTTGATCAAACTTGCAGTAATAGCCCATTAAACCCAGGAAACCACACAAGATTTTAAGAGTTTTAGGGTGAGGCCAATCCTTCATAGCTTCAATTTTCTTAGGATCCASTCGTACACCRTCCTTGCTGACAATATGACCCAGGTACTCAAATTTAGAGGCTCCAAAAGAACATTTAGACTATTTGAGAAAGGTTGATGCTGATATAGTAGATGGAGAATTTGATCCACATGAGCAAKATGGGATTTCCAAGTTTTACTATAGATGAGAATATMATCAAAGAAAACTAAGACAAATTTACAGAGGAAGGGACAAAAGACATGACTCATGAGATTATGAAAAGTGGAGGGAGAATTAAACTTGCCAAAGGGCATGAACAATAACTCATAGCGACCCTCGTGAGTTGAAAATGAAGTCTTGGGAATGTCTTCTTCCTTCATACGTATTTGGTGGTATCCAGAACGAATATCAAGTTTGGTAAAGTACTTAGCACCACTTGATTCATCCAAAAGGTCATCAATGACAGGGATGAGAAATTTGTCCTTGATTGTGATTTTGTTGAGGGCACGAAAATCTGGACACATGTGCCAAGTTCCTCTTTTCTTGAGTACCATGACTACTGGAGAAGAATAGGGGATGATACTCGAATGTATAACATCCTCTTCTTGGAATTCTTGAATAATTTTCTCAATTTCATTTTTTTGGGAAAAGGGATGATGGTAAGGGAAAACATTGGCAGAAATAATCTTGAGGACTAAAGGAATGAAATGATCATAGATGTTGTGGGAAGGGGGAAGGATATGGTGGGTGTTGAGAATATATTGGTGTCCGGAGATTATTGATTGGAGGTCATGATGCATATAGGTTGTCTCAACAACTTGAATAGAATGAAGTTGGGAAATAATTCCATGATGGATTTTTTTGAGCAGCTTTTCCATTTGGTGGGTGTTGTTGATCTCAGGTGAGCATGTTGTGATGCCTTGGAACTTATACTTTGGTCCCTCCTATTGGAATTGCAAGGTGATGTCCTTAAAATACATGGTAATGGAAGTGCATAACCATTCAACATCGATCACTATGCCACAATCTCCCATGTCTATAGCAAACATATGAGATTTCAAGTGTTACTGACCAATTTGGAGGCACACATTTACACAACACCCCCCACATTTCATGGAACCACTATTAGCAATCATCAACTGAAAATTGTTGACTACATGGATATAGTAATTGACTTCTTTGGAAATGTGGCGATGAATAAAATTATGGGTGCTTCCACTGTCAACTAGGATGATGAATTTCCTATGTTTAATGTATCCAATTAACTTGAGGGTTTGGGGAGAAGAGAAGCCAATGAGGGCATTTAGCGAAATTAGTGATTCAACTTCAGGAGGGTTAGAGGGTGGAGTAACATCATCCTCTTGAGGTATCTATTCAATAGGGGAAACAACAACATCCTTGTCAGAAACATCCTTAAAAATAGACATAAAAAGATTCTATTCTTTGCACTTGTGCCCCAGAAAATATTTATGATCACAATTATAGAAAAGGACCTTGAGTTGGTTTTTATACATTTCTTCCCTAGTTAATTTATGGATCTTGAGAGGAGTAGAAGAAGGGACGAGATTGGTGGGTCTAGCACGAGGAATAAAGGAGGATTTTTGGTTTTGGGTAGAGACAATCTGTTGTGCTTCTTTGGCACATTTAGTAGCTTCCAACCAAGTCTAGGGGAGAGACATGAGGAACTGAGTGTGGATTTCATCTTTTAGGCCATTGATAAAGAATTCCAAGAAGAAGGCATCGTACATGCCCTCTATTATGAAATCCAAGTGATCAAAGGTAGTTATAAAGTCTTCCACTGTGACAAACTGTTTCAACTTGATCAAATGGCCTAAATGGTGGGTGTCTATGTCAAAACATTCATAAAGCTCTACAACAAATTGTTTCCAAGCAACATACTCCTGACATGAATTTGTATGCCATTTCCTCCATTGCCAGCGTTCCAGATCCAGATAGTGAACACCATAATGAAGTTTGGTCAACTCATCAGTAATGCCATGCAAAGAAAAATAATGCTCCAATTGAGTGACTCAGCCTGTGGGATTCGAGCCATCAAATTTATTGTCCTCAACTCTAGGAAGATGAGGGTCATGATGAAAGGACACAGTATGGTAGGATTCAAAATGATCTAAGTGTGATGATTGGTCAGAGAAGGGAGGGACCTGGGACTAATTCAACAATTGGTTGAGAGTGGATTTGATGGAGTCAAATTGGCCCGTGAAATTGTCAAATTTGTTCCTGACTTGGTCCCAGAATATTTCAAATTTGGAATTGGAGGAAGCAATGCTAGAAGTCTTGGTTTTGACTTGGTTTTAGTTTTGACTTGTAGGTCTTGGTTGCAAGTGGTGGCCATTTGGGAAGTAGGGGGAGTGGGTCCACTGAAAAAGGCTGATATCCTCCAACCTTAAGGATATCCTAATGACAAAATGACAAAATGCTCAAATTGGTAATATTCTTATTTTTTTTATTCTTATGGAGTTATACTCCAACCTTAAGGATATCCTAATGACAAAATGCTCAAATTGGTAATATGAAAAATTGTGTAGGAATTTCACAACTAGAATGCATGATACATGGTTGCACGACAAGATATCCCTTTTGTTCCTTTTCTGTTCTATTTCATTCCCAAGTGTTAGGTTTTTTAGGGTTCCTACAAACAAGGGTTTTCCCTATGCTATAACTCTCAGATATACATGCGAGGTCGAATAGTAGTACTCGAACCGATATCTCAGGGAACCAACTAAGAAGGCTCAATCGTACCCTTAGTCATACTACCCAATTGCCAATATACTAGAGAGTATCTTCCCGAGTGATGTTCTTGGTGTCACTATAGTAATCGGGCGACCGATCGGTTGATCTAAAGCTGGTTTTAGGAGACCTAGGGGACTCTTGATATACTTGATAATACGTTGGAGTGATGGTCGTGTATATATTCTGTCTGATGCGGTACTACTCGAAGGGGTACCAACATGGGTTACAGAGGTTTCCAACAAGGTGAAACATTTGTTTCGAGTAACTGCATGAAACAATTTGTATTTCCTTGGTGTAGTCTTCCCTAGTCAGAGTTTTACCTATTGAACGACAAATCTTTGTTCTTTAAAGATGTCGATAGTACACGTCTCTACCTTGGAAAAAAAAGTTACGATAATTTCTACAAAAGAAAGTGCTCTGATACCACTTATAAGGTACCAGATTTGTTATAATAAGTAGAAACAAAAATATTGCAGCAAATACCAACGGAACAACAAAATATAGAGAATAACAACACCAACAATGATACCTTTATTGATAGAAAACCAAGTTCACTTGCCTTTTTGAGGTGGCAACCTCCTACATAGTAGAGCTCTACTACAATAATTCTCAAGACAAGACTTTCTCATGTATTCTACTCCTATTTATACTAATTTTATTTTCTAAAGAACATTATAAAAAATCTTTCTAAAAGCACAATCTTTTATTAAGTCTTCTTACAATAAATTTGTTCACATTATTAAATAGGTCTTATTAACTAATGTGGAACTTTATTACATGAAAAATATATTATTCTATCTATATAAAGGATTAAAAAAATTAAATTCATGAAATAAATCTAAGAATAAAAAAAAAATCTTTCAAAAGAAAGAAAAACATAAAAGAATAACTAGAAAATAATCAAATAATTTTCGTAGGGAATGAAAGGAAAACCCATGTGATCTCAATGTAACTACAAGATACCAGGATGTTAGCACATGTATCACATCAGCTTTGGAAATTTAAAATATTTATTCAAATAGTAGAGTTCTTGGTAAAATTAAGTTTTTTATTAGTTTTTCAACACTTAAATATTTTCATTTCACATTTTCCTAAGATATACGTAACTTTTCTATAATAATTATTATAAAAATAAAATTAGAGAATAATTTAATTAATTATTTTCAATGACATTGGGATTATTTAGTTCCCCACCACACCTCACCGATCTAAAATTATGCACTTTATCTCTCGGCGATCAAGAATGACTCAAAAGAGCTTTAAGATTTAATCAAACGGTATCCTTAAGAGCCCTAATCCTCTCTTTTCTGGCACCAGTGGGGTAACAGCCAGACCACCGTTAACTTTAACAACGGGAGACAGGATGGCTCGGGGTCCACAATCCCGANTGGGTCTAGCACGAGGAATAAAGGAGGATTTTTGGTTTTGGGTGGAGACAATCTGTTGTGCTTCTTTGGCACATTTAGTAGCTTCCAACCAAGTCTAGGGGAGAGACATGAGGAATTGAGTGTGGATTTCATCTTTTAGGCCATTGATAAATAATTCCAAGAAGAAGGCAACGTACATGCCCTCTATTATGAAATCCAAGTGATCAAAGGTAGTTATAAAGTCTTCCACTGTTCCAAACTGTTTCAACTTGATCAAATGGCCTAAATGGTGGGTGTCTATGTCAAAACATTCATAAATCTCTACAACAAATTGTTTCCAAGCAACATACCCCTGACATGAATTTGTATGCCATTTCCTCCATTGCCAGCATTCCAGATCCAGATAGTGAACACCATAACGAAGTTTGGCCAACTCATCAGTAATGCCATGCAAAGAAAAATAATGCTCCAATTGAGTGACTCAGCCGGTGGGATCTGAGCCATCAAATTTATTGTCCTCAACTCTGGGAAGACGAGGGTCATGATGAAAGGACACAGTATGGTAGGATTCAAAACGATCTAAGTGTGATGATTGGTCAGAGAAGGGAGGGCCCTGGGACTAATTCAACAATTGGTTGAGAGTGGATTTGATGGAGTCAAATTGGCCTGTGAAATTGTCAAATTTGTTCCTGACTTGGTCCTGGAATATTTCAAATTTGGAATTGGAGGAAGCAATGCTAGAAGTCTTGGTTTTTACTTGGTTTTAGTTTTGACTTGTAGGTCTTGGTTGCAAGTGGTGGCCATTTGGGAAGTAGGAGGAGTGGGTCCACTGAAAAAGGCTGATAATTTCTATATACCACTACGATAAGAGCGACAAGAGGAAGCTAGTGACATAAGTGGAAATTAATGGTGTCAGGAAGGGGGGTGGCTCTACAAGAAAAAATGCGTACAAATGATAGGTACCATGACGATCAGGGCGAAGATAGGAATCCCATGGGACATGTCTTGAATAAGGGTGTCAGAGGGACCACTATACCCTTTTATTTATTTTTTATTTTTTTTATTCCTATGGAGTTATATTCCAGCCTGAAGGATATCCTAATGACAAAATGCTCAAATTGGTAATAGTAAAAATTGTGTAGGAATTTCACAACTAGAATGCATGAGACATGGTTGCACGACAAGATATCCCTTTTGTTCCTTTTCTGTTCTATTTCGTTCCCAAGTGTTAGGTTTTTTAGGGTTCCTACAAACAAGGGTTTTCCCTGTGCTATAACTCTCTGATATACATGCGAGGTCAAATAGTAGTACTCGAACCAATATCTCAGGGAACCAACTAAGAAGGCTCGATCGTACCCTTAGTCATACTACCCAATTGCCAATATACTAGAGAGTATCTTCCCAAGTGATGTTCTTGGTGTCACTATAGCAATCGGGCGACCGATCGATTGATCTAAAGCTGGTTTTAGGAGACCTAGGGGACTCTTGATATACTTGATAATACGTTGGAGTGATGGTCGTGTATATATTCTGTCTGATGCGGTACTACTAGAAGGGGTACCAACATGGGTTACAGAGGTTTCCAACAAGGTGAAACATTTGTTTCGAGTAACTGCATGAAACAATTTGTATTTCCTTGGTGTAGTCTTCCCTAGTCAGAATTTTACCTATTGAACGACAAATCTTTGTTCTTTAAAGATGTCGATAGTACACGTCTCTACCCTGGAAAAAAAAGTTACGATAATTTGTACAAAAGAAAGTGCTCTGATACCACTTGTAAGGTACCAGATTTGTTATAATAAGTAGAAACAAAAATATTGCAGCAAATACCAATGGAACAACAAAATATAGAGAATAACAACACCAACAATGATACCTTTATTGATAGAAAACCAAGTTCATTTGCCTTTTTGAGTCGGCAACCTCCTACATAGTAGAGCTCTATTACAATAATTCTCAAGACAAGACTTTCTCATGCATTCTACTCCTATTTATACTAATTTTATTTTCTAAAGAACATTATAGAAGAAGATCTTTCTAAAAACACAATCTTTTATTAAGTCTTCTTACAATAAATTTGTTCACATTATTAAATAGGCCTTATTAACTAATGTGTAACTTTATTACATGGAAAATATATTATTCTATCTATATAAAGGATTAAAAAAGTTAAATTCATGAAATAAATCTAATAATAAAAAAAAAAAAACATAAAAGAATAACTAGAAAATAATCAAATAATTTTCTTAAGGAATGAAAGAAAAACCCATGTGATCTCAATGTAACTACAAGACACCATGATGTTAGCACATGTATCACATCAGCTTTGGAAATTTAAAATATTTATTCAAATAGTAGAGTTCTTGGTAAAATTAAGTTTTTTATTAGTTTTTCAACACTTAAATATTTTCATTTCACATTTTCCTAAGATATACGTAACTTTTCTATAATAATTATTATAAAAATAAAATTAGAGAATAATTTAATTAATTATTTTCAATGACATTGGGATTATTTAGTTCCCCACCACACCTCACCGATCTAAAATTATGCACTTTATCTCTCGGCGATCAAGAATGACTCAAAAGAGCTTTAAGATTTAATCAAACGGTATCCTTAAGAGCCCTAATCCTCTCTTTTCTGGCACCAGTGGGGTAACAGCCAGACCACCGTTAACTTTAACAACGGGAGACAGGATGGCTCGGGGTCCACAATCCCGA
>JZKD02S0187328.1:10631-22686 GCA_000966675.3 Picea glauca
TCCATGCAGAAGGAGTATGACTCTCTCCTATAGAATCAGACTTAGAATCTGGTTCCACTTCCACCAGAAATGAATATTTTCAGGTGCAGATGGGTCCACAGGATCAAGAGGTACAAGGCTAGATAGGTTTCCAAAGGAATTCATCATATCCATAAAGATTTCTACATATTCATGAATACTTTTAGTGAGAAGAAGTTTCAAACTTTGTGGGATCATCTTGCAGTGAAGAACACAATTGTCTAGCAACCATTATTTTCTTCTTTTGATATAATATCTTTTGAGGTGGTGTTTTTTTCCCACGTGGTTTTCCCTCTTTCCTCACTTTTATTCAGTGTTCACTAGTTTCATTGTACATGAGTACCTAAAATGGCCTAGTAGTCGGGACTCATTTTTTACTCCATAGTGATGTTCAGGTGGGGTGTTGGAAAAATTTATATTTTCGACACACTAGTTTATTGGGAGTTAATTGAATAGTTCTATTTTAGACTTTATATTTTTACCATCACTATTATGCATGCATGCATTCCTAAGGAAAGCTAAATGCTTGATTTCTTTTCTTAATTGTGGAATGTTTTTCCCTATATATGAGTGTATTCCACTCATTCATTGTATCATTTTGATCATGATCTATGTATCAATCATCAAGTCATTGTAATGTGAATATATTTTCTCATTCTTCCATATCGAATCTCTCTTCCTTTCTTCATAAGCTTTGTTTGTGCAGGTTTTAGCTATATCTCCTGTGCAAGTTTCCATGAAACACTCACACCTGGAACATAGAAAGGAAAAAAAAAATCTATTAACTAACTCAATACTTGCTACAAAATCCTTGATTCTGTAGTTGGTCTAAATTTAAAAATAAAAACAAAATATTAACCAACGAAATCATAAAACAAACAAAATGAAAATTTATTTGACAATCCATCCAAAAGAATGTTCCTAAGCTAATATAGAATAATAATAGGGAAATTAATTATCAATATACAAAAATTAAAAAATAGATTTACCAAATCAAAAATTTGAGAAAGAAGACTTTCACAATTCGTATTTCAAAACAATGTTGATATTGGTCGATTTCCTTATCATGGTATTCCCATGTCTCTTGGGTTTCTTGTTTGCTTGGAAAACACTTTTCTCATCTCTTAGAATTTGATTATCCTTTTCTATCTCCATGTGTTGTGCCATGACTTTCTTTAACCTCATTTGCAGGTAGGGGACATCAACACAATACTTGTGTGCCATGCCATCGTGACAACATATGGGTTCAAGGTTTGGGAGGGGCTGCAAGATGTGTGGCTCTTGGGTTTCTCCTTGATTTGCTCTAACTTCTAGGTATTCTTAGATTCCATAGAATACTTCACACCCTTGGAGAAACGAAGGGAGATTAGCAACGAAATCATACTGAGAATGACTAACCCTTAGTATGTTGAAATATTCCCTTAGCCGAAATAGATTTTCTGAGAAATTTTTCTTGGGAAAACGGTGAATATCTCTTAAATATCTTTGTTTTTGAAGAAATTTTCCGCGTGGCGGGTAAACGACTCCGTTTGGGATATGGGTTTTTAACAGTTTTGTCAAAAGATTCATTGTTTTCCCAGAATCCATCCCGCAAAATTACTTCTCAACTCTAGCAAGGATTTGAACTCTGTTAAGATATTGTGGGTAAGTAAAGCCTGAGTGTCATTCAATTCTTCCTTACTACAGGAACCGTAAGCTCAATAATGGAAAGCAATAAGATAATAAAATATTCCTGATGCAAGGGAAAACACGGTGATAACCCAAGAACAACAATAGAAGTTGAATAACCATACCTGGTAATGAGCACCCATTCAAATATGTGCGGGCATACCACCATTATTTCCCACTCCATGACCTGATAATATTTCAGAAAATAGAGGACAGGGAAGTTCATACCTCACAAACTAATGAAACCCTCACAGCATGTCATAAACTGTTGACTGGATTTCAAGGAATTTACACACAGGATGATAATTCATGCGATGATGGAGAGGTATGGTAAGGGCATGTGGTCATTACTAATTGTTTAAGTGGTGAAGTGACAGAGGTACATTCCAGAGTGCGTAGGGAGATACATTTTGATTACCATGTATTTTGTTTAACTCCTAGTAAGCATATTTCATAAGTTCTCTTATTAGGGATATCATTTATGATCTCTTGATTATAAGCAAAAATTGAAAAGTCTTCCTTCTATGCATATATCAACCGAAGTAGGAACACAAAAATTGCAAACAAAAGGAAAAGGTTACGAGGTTTTGGTTGGATGCTTGCACGAGATAGAAGTCTCAATTTCATGCCTTGCAGTCATGAAATTTAAAAGTGAAAGTAAACTTCAAGATATGTGATCATGCTCCCGTAATAAAAATAAAAACCAAACAAGACTAATCGCTATTCGACACTTATACCTTCACAAAGGGACCTAGGAAATATGATGTAAATAAATCTGTTGGATAGCAAGATTAAAAAATCATTTTATGTTTCAAAGGGAAATGAAAAAAAAAACATAAGTTGGGCAACCAACATCTCAGTCATGGTATTATTTACCTGTGTATTATATATTCCGATGTGTATTTATTTATCATTGAATTCGATGTATTTAGAGTATGCATGGTTGCTGATTATGGTTGTGCATGTCGTATGTTTCATTTCTTTTATGTTTAGCATGAATCTTGATCAATGCATGTGAAACTTTTATGCATCATTTCTATCTAAAGTTTGAGCAGGGTTTGAATTAGTCCAGAGAAGGGACTGGAAGTTAGTGTGCCCATCCTGTGGGTGGTTGGGTACGTTACATATTGGTATCAGAGCTACAGGTTGAGCTACCGGGATTGAATGGGCCAGATCTTTTAGAAAATATGTCATGGTTGAGATCGAGTTAGGTCCTTGAAGTCTTGAAGCTCAGAAATAATGGCGTCATAGAGATTGCATAGAATCCAGAGTGTCAAATATCATTAAAAAAGGATTGAAGGATCGTTACCATCCCTTTCAAATTAGGGAATGATCGCCACCATGGGATCCAGTTGAGCTTTGGACCATTGGATCTGCTCAAGAGAAGTCAAATCCTTCACATCCTTTGGATATGGAGAAGGTGTGGGGTCATTAACCACTAGAATCCTTTGGACTTTATGGCTTCAAAAAATGTCAATTCTTGATGAAAAGGGAGGTAAAATATTGAAAGCTCTGAAGTCCCAAAGTGAATCTATGTCATAGATCACTGGGAGGAGTACCTAACTGTTGGAATTTTCCAAGGACATATCTGGGCTGTTTGATCAGACACAGATCAAGAGGTGAGGCACAATGGATAATATCAATTCTCAACTATCATATATGTACGTGGGAAATCATGAGCCATAGATCTCAAGACAGTTTGGAGGTTCGGTACTCCAAGAGAAGCGAGTCCTTAAGATGCCAAGAAGAAAATCTCTTGAAGTCCCAAACTCTAGAGTAAATATGGACTGTTCATTATCTGGGACACGTGTCTGTAGATCATCAAAGATTTGACATTCATGAGTTTTGATCCATGTGTCACTTAGAGAATATTTATTTGAAGCCCCAAAGTCTAGAATCAATACAGACCATTCATATTTGGGGACATGTGTCTGAAGGTTAGTAAGGGTTCAAAATTCCATTTTTCAGAAGTCTGGGTGTGGGGTGGTGTTCAATAGAGAAATCCCCCAAAGTTTCGAAGCTCTGGGAAGTGACTGTTTAGTAGTTCAAAATTCAAAAGAAATGTTGCGTTGAGTCGAGAAATCCTTTGAAGCCTGGAGCTACGAAGTGCAGAAGCACGGATTGTGATGTGGACCTCCCCTAGGCATGCCACATGTCATTTGGTTTGGTACTTTTGACAGACCATGTTGTACCATTAGAAATTGGAGACTTGTCACTTGACTGTGGGGCCACATGTCACCACATTAATTGATGAAAGTTGTACTAAGTGGAATCCGGAAGGTTCAGAAGTTTGGAAGTTCAAAGTTCAGAGGAAATGTAGGAAGAAGTTGAAAAATCCTCTGAAGCCTGAAGCTCCAGAATGTCGAAGTGACACACTGTGATGACCTCACCAAGAGTGATGTGGACCTATTCGCTAGTTCATCATTAGGGAGAATCGATGATTTTTTTTGCGAAGTTATTTGAAGTACGAAGCTCCAAAGAGAACAAGTTTTAAATCCCCAGAGAGAGACAAATCGAAAGTTCATCGGTCCGGTGTTTGAAATAAATAATGTATTATGGTGTGAAATCCTCTGAATCCTAAAGTTACAAAGTGTCGAAGTGTAATTTGTGACACGTCATAATGATGTCACCTAGGGTGATGTGGACCTACTCTAAGCACTCCACGTGTTATCTGGTTTCATACCTTTGACGTGTATTATGTACCAATCATGGCCCGACATGTGTCGCTCGTCGGTGGGGCCATACGTCACAACCTTATTTAATAACAACAGATTCATCGAGATCACTGAGTTTAGAAATTAGACATTAGGAGGAAATATGGGAGGAAGTTGAAAAATCCTCCGAAGCCCGAAGCTCCGTAGCGTCGGAGTTCCGAAACCTCGAAGGATCACCTGTTTAGTACTTCGCCAGTTCAACATTCAGGAAATATGATGTGTGGAATAGGTGAAACCTTCGAAGACCGAAGTCCTGAAGCTCTAGAGAGGCACATATCAGATAAGCACTAGGTCATGGACCTTGGTCCTATGAGATGTTAGTCAAAGTAATAGGGGAGCTAGTGTCCGAAATATTGTTTTTAAAGACATAAAAGTGCTAAGGAAGGGATAAGCCTTCGGTTTTGAGTTGTGATCACCTAGGGAAGGGGTTCGAAGGAAGTGTCTATGCATAATAGAATTATGTATCGTCCAAGGGATAACATGGAAGATTTATATGATTCAAACTGATATATATATATATATATATATATATATATATATACTTCATGAATTGAAAGGACCTGTAGCATTTTGTTGGGCAAAGTTTGTTCGTCATATGCTTAACTCTAACAAAATGGTCACTTCCACATTTTGCATAATTAAGGGGTTTAAACATATCATCTCACAATACGTATTCGAGAAATAGAAGAAGGTGAGGGATCCTCCAACCATGATAAAGAGGCTGAAGGGCAGAATACCAGGGTTGGTAATGCAAAGAAAAAATCCAACAGACACAAGGGCCTAGGGGAGCAAGAAACATTGATAGAAACTTTGAGAAGCATGAAAATAGAGGTGTAGAGATACAAGGCAGATAAGGAGAGGATGATGACAAATCAAAGTCAGATAAATTCTCGAGTGTTGCAGAGCCTAAATCAGTTGTAGAGACAAACAAAGAATGGCTCAAAGCAAGAGGAAGAAGGCATGTATCATGAAAGAAGAGATTATCGTGGAAGATATGGTTATTCAATAAGTACTAGCAGAACTCATAGAAACAACTCACCACCTTACTCAACAAGAAGGTCTTATGCATCTAAAGATGCCATAAGTAGTCTAGAGGTGTCTCCCATTAGGAACCAAAGAACAAGGTATGAAGTGGACAATTTTCAAGGAGAGACGAGGAATACTAGGCCACCATCCTTTGATGGTGAAAGGGAAAGGGAAGTTGATGTTGAATCATGGTTTCTTGGACTCAGGAAATATTTCCAATTGCATAACTATTCATCAAACCTAGAAGCCATAATTTTCAGCTACCATTTACATGGGAAAGATCTTATGTGGTGGGATCAACTAAAGAAAGTTGAACATATTACTGAGAATAAGATCACTTGGAATCAGCTCCAAAAGTATTTTCAGAAGGAGTACCTCTCAGAGCATTTCTATGATAAGAAAATGCAGGACTTCTTTGAACTCAGGCTGGGAAGAATGTCCATGGAAGAATATGAGAATAATTTATTGGGTTTTTTAAAGTATGTAGGGTTCATAAATGATGAGAAGGTGAAAGTACATAGATTTATGAGTAGAATTCCATCCTTTTATAAAGAAAATATTTAGTATGATGAGCCCAATACCTAGATTGAGAACTTCAGGAAGGATAAGTACATGTATGAGCAAGGCCAGGGCAAAGAATCCATGCAAAAGTCTTGGAAGGATAAGAAGAAGAAGAAGTCTGATCAGAGGAGAAAGGGATTCAAACCTTCTTTCAATAGAAGTGAACCTAATAAGAATGATCAAGATCAATATGCCAAGGATGAATCCAGGAAATAAGACTCCTTGGGAAAAATGGGAGTACCACAAATCCAATGATCGGGGTGCAAGGAAGATCACATGTACAAGGATTTCTCACATAGAAAGGACAGAGTGATGATTGGGCACAGCATCCAAGATGATACATTAGTGAAAGACATGGGAAGGATTTATGCATCTTTAGATGATCGACAAATAGAATACCAATCCAACATGATCGAAGTGGAAGGTAAGATAAAAAATCATCATGTTGCTATTTTAATTTATTTAGGAGAAATTCATTGTTACATTGAACCTAAAATAGTGGATAGATTACATTTGGATAAAAGTAAGTTGGGAAAATCAAGCCTAGTCCAGCTAGCCACTGGGACGAAAAGGAGAATCCATGATATGGTCAGAGATTGTTCCATAAGTATTAATGGTGTGAATACTAGGGTTGATCTAAATATCATACCATTGGGGTCTTATGATATTCTAATTGGAATGGATTGGTTGGAAAAGCATCATGTTGTCCTAAATTTTCATAGAAATACATTTACATGTTTTGATGAAGATGGAAAACAGAGTGTTGTGGAAGGATTTCCAAGACCCATATCTACAAGGGATATTTCATCCTTACAACTGAAGAGATGTTTCAAAAAAGGATGTTAATTGTATGCATCCCATGTGGAGGAGCCAGAAAAGAAAAAGGGGCCCAACCTTGAAGATTTCTCAGTACTACAAGAATTAGAGGATGTATTCCAAGAAATACTAGGGTTTCCGCCAAAAAGGGAAATAGATTTATCTATTGATTTAGTGCTAGGAGATGCCCTAGTTTCAAAAACACCTTACCAAATGAGTACAATGGAGTTAAAGGAATTCCAAATGCGGTTGGAGGAATTTATAAATAAATGGTACATACACCCAAGTATTTCACCTTGGGGAGAACCAATACTCTTTGTCAAAAAGAAAGATGGAACCTTGAGGTTGTGTATTGAGTTTCGACAACTAAATAAGTCCACTGTGAAGAACAAGTATCCTCTACCCAAAATTCATGAATTCTTTGATCAACTAAGAGGAGAAAATATATTTTCCAAGATAGACTTGAGATCAAGATACCATCAGGTAAGAATCAAAGAAGAGAACATCCATAAGACAACCTTTAGAACCAGGTATGGGCATTATGAATTTGTAGTGGTTCCATTTGGACTTACCAATGACCTAGTTGTATTTATGTGCTTAATGAATGGTATATTTAGAAATTATTTGGATAAGTTTGTCATAGTATTTCTAGATGACATACTTGTCTGTTCCAAGTATGAAGAGGAGCATGAACATCACCTAAGACTAGTATTTCAAGTGTTGAGAGAACATCAGTTGTATGCCAAGTTGAGTAAGTATTCTTTTTACCAAGAGAAAATCCATTACTTGGGACACATTATTTCAAAACAAGGCATAGCAGTGGATCCAGAGAAGATTGAATCCATTAGAGGATGTCTAACACCCAAGAATGTTTCAGAAGTCAGATATTTTATGGGGTTATCCAATTACTACAAAATAAGGGTTCTCTAAGATTGATCATTCCATCACTTCTTTTCAAAATAAGGGAATTAAATTTGAATGGACATATGAATGTGAAGAGAACTTTAATTTGTTGAAGGAATTACTTACTAGTGCTCGTATTTTAAAGATTGTTGACCCGAATGAAAGTTTTGTGGTATGAACAGATGCATGTAAGGAAGGAATTGGTGGAGTCCTCACTCAAAATGGACATGTCATTGGTTATGAGTAAAAAAATCTTAAGGAACATGAGAGGAACTATGCCACACATCACTTGGAGCTTGTTGGCATTGTTCACACATTGATGTGGAGGAATTATCTCATGGAAAGAGATTTGAATTGAGAATAGACCAGAATGGTTTGAAGTATCTTTTTGAACAAACAACTTTGAATGCTAGGAAACAAGATGGATGGAATTTTTAAGTGAATACGAATTTGATATCAAGCATATCAAAGGAAAAGAAAATAAAGTTGTCAATTCTCTTAGTAGAAGAGTGCATCTCATGCATGCTACAACTGTTAGTATGCATCAGTTAGACTTGAAGAGAAAATTTTTAGATGTTTTTGTTTCAGATCAACATTACCTACAGGTAAAGGAAATATTACATCAAGGAGATGTACAACATACAATTAAGGATTATGAGATGAAGGAAGATATATTACTTATGCATAAAAATAAAATTTATGTTCCTAGCTCTGGAGAACTTAGGGATCTAGTATTAAAATAAATCCATAATGTTCCATATGTCGGACATCCCGGTTACAAGAAAAAAATTACAACAGTAAGAAGCCAATTATTTTTGCTAGGTATGAAAAAAATGTTGTTGATTACATCGCCTGATGTATGGAATGTTAGAAAGTGAAGGCTGAACATAGACACCCAACGGGTTTGCTACAACCATTACCAATTCCATAAAAGAAGTGGGAATTGATAACCATTGATTTTATAACTAAATTTCCCAAGAAAACAAGACAACATGATTCAATCATGGTAGTGGTTGATAAATTGACAAAGGTTGCTCATTTGTTCCTGTAAAAATAACTCATACAACAACTAATATTGTCAAAATTTACATGAAAGAGTTTTCTAGGTTGCATGGGATACCTAGGACAATTGTCTTAGACAAAGACACAAAGTTTACTTCGAATTTATGGAGGGTATTATTTAAATTATTTGGTACAAATATGAAATTTAGCACAACATACCATCCACATTCAGATGGGAAGACATAGAGAGTCAACCGAGTACTTGAAGATGTGTTGAGAATGTATGTGATGGATAAGCCATCTAAGTGAGAAGATTACTTACACTTGGTTGAGTTTTCCTATAATAATGGGTATCAAGATTCATTGAAAATGATACCATTTGAAGCTTTGTATGGTAGGAAATGAAATACTCCAGTGATATGGGACAACCCAACATATAGAGTGGTACTCAGGCCAAAGTTTCTCAAGGAAATGGAAGACCAGATGGTTAAGATTAAGTAGAATTTAAAGGTAGCTAAGGATAGAATTTTTTTTTATGCAGATAAGAATAGGAGATGAAGATAATTTAAAGTGGGGGAAAATGTTCTTTTGAAAGTTAAACCCAAGAAGAGCTCTTTGAAGTTGGGTAGTTGTACAAAGCCAGCAGCCAGATTCCGTGGTCCATTTTAGATATTGGACAAAATAGGGCTAGTTGCATACATGCTTGCATTGGTTGTTTCCATGAATGTTCATAATGTATTCCATGTCTCTTTGCTAAAGAAATGTGAACATGATCCTAACCATGATATTTATTGGAATCTGATTCCGATAGAGATAGAAGGAGAATTTCATGTCCATCCAACACAAATATTGGACAGAAAAGTCAAAATGCTCTAAAATTGATTTATAGAGATGGTAAAAGTTTAGTGGACCTACAACGGTCCTGAAGATGCTACTTGGGAGAATGAATATTCCATATGGGTGGATTATCGAAAAATTTTTGAATAAATTTTGGAATTTTGATTCATGTTTTGTATATGCACTGAGGACAATGCCAAAATAAGGGGGAGGGGATGTAACACCCTGGGTTTTGAGCCCCATATTAAATAACGTATTTGTTAATTTCTAAGAGGCTAGAGTGCCCAAACAATCAAAAGAGGCCAGCGTGCCTAAGAAATGTAATTTTTTGATCATTATTAATAATAAATACATCATTGGCTGCTAGATAGACAAGGACAAGAGTTATAAGGGGCTATGATTCCTTAAGAGAGGGGGATTAAGGGGATAAACATTTATTTTATATTTTATTCTCCATTTTTTATTAATGGAGAATGGCAATTATGTGAGATTATTAGGGGAAGACCATGAGGTTCTTGATTCCCAAGAGTTTCATAAACCCATCCTTGGTCTATTGGGGGGGTTCGTCATTCTTTCTCTTATCACTCCCATTCTCTCTCTCATTCTACTGTTGGTTTCTCCACCTGTTCATGAATGCATTCATGCACCTTTTCACTACTCACATCTCTCATGGAGATTTCACTCCATTCACTCTTTCACCGCACTTGTCTTACTCATTCGTGTTTGTCTTGGGAAGGGGAAACAAACTGTTGAAGAACAACCATAGTTTTGTTGGATGTAGATACGGTTGGTGTAATATGACCATGAATCAAGACATGCATGTTTGAGATGTGTGGCTTGTGTCTAGCTTTGCCTATAGATACAAGTCTTGAGAGTCCTAGCATGGATATTCTGGACTAGTTGCACTGGAGCCCTGGAAGGAGAAGGACTACCTGAGGGACTGCATGGAAGAGAAGGGTGGGGGTCCATTCTCTTGGTTTGTGCAGGCTGGGTAGAAGAGAGTTGTTGGATTACTGAGAGGGGGGGTGAATCAGTAATAGAGAAATTTAATCATTTTAACCATATAATCCAAGGGTTATATCAATGTGGCATTATCATCCAAAAACTGCAGAGTAAATAAGTAATGAACAAAAGAACAATCATACACATACACAGTACACTAGTGTTTTACGTGGAAACCTTGTTATAACAATATTTTCCTCACCATTTCTATCTTGCACAGAGGGCCTTTTTCCATTTCCCTATGCGGACTTTTCATCCCTTTTTTATGAATCTAGAGCTAAAAATATGTAGTTTTCCACATATATGTGCCCTATCTACTATACAAAATGTGTATACATAGGCTTCTCCACTACAACCCACGTACATCAGGATTTGTGCCAAAAAATACAAAAATGAAGTTGGTCTTCCATGTCATGATAGGAGATCTCTGATCCTTGGCCTTCTATATACTGGAAAATTTTCAACTCAGCCCTTCAGTTGCATTTTGAAGGCTATAAGAGCAAAATTCCGATCTATGGAAACGAGGAGAAAGAATTCAACTTTAAGAGAAAAGTTACTCTGGAGAAATTACTTCATATTGAGTCTGCATCCCTTTGTCCCTCAAGTCTGAACACAATGTTCATCCCCCAAGCTCTTTCCCTATTGTTGAGAGAACCTCATTGTCTCTTTTCTATGAGCTTGCCTTTGGTGGAGGATTGAAGTGGTGGAGGCCCAGTTGGTAGGAACTTGGTTTCTTGGTTTCGAACCATGATGACATAGAAGTCTGTAGTGTTTTTGCTTCTGCTAATCATTTATTAATAGAAATACTCATTTCCCATCCAATTGGTATCGTGAAAATATATGATTATTATCCATGGGAATGTTTGTAATGTTTATTAATGGATTATGCTATCTAATGTGCTAACCCCTTTATATTATCACTATATACTTTCTTTGCTTTCTTTTTGAGAACTTGTTGCAGGTACAAAGCTTTGGGTCAAAGTACTCAACAATTGAACATCATCAAACATTGGAACGAGGTAGGCTTCTTTCTTATCTCACTTGCACATTGGTTTATATAGCATATGTTGGAATTGAGTAGTTTTCTACATTCATACATGTCTGTTGTAGTTTACCCTGGCCATAGAGAGTTTTTCCCTCATAACAAACCCAAAGCAAGAGAAAACCACAAATTTTGTTTGTTTATATGTCTTGAAGAATTACATCCATTGGAAGCATCGACCTCCTTTGTTTTCCAGCTGCAACTAGAAGGAGGCTCCAACCCCCTTGTTTCTCATGTTACAAGTCGAGGGAAGCTCCAACTCGCCTATTCTCTAGCTACAACCAAAAGGAACCTACAACCCCCTATGTTCTCTAGCTACAACCGAAGGTGGCTACAACCACCTTTCTGTTTGTCACTATAATTGCTTAATTAATTTTAAACAACCAAGTGAAACATAAATTATCAACCCAGGGAAGTCTTTTGTTTCAAAGATAGCCACGCACTATATATTCTCAATTCCAAAAGC
>JZKD02S0187350.1:0-10147 GCA_000966675.3 Picea glauca
AATTTTTTGATACATCCATAAGTATCATACAATAATTCTCCGAAAACACTATCTAGCATCCATCTTTTACCGTCAAAATTTGTGCTTGAATATTGGAAAGTTATCTATTGGTTTGGCGCTTCATTGTCGAATAATTATTTGAAATTTTTGATGGTTAATTCTGCAGTAACTAGCTATTACTCTTGCTAATATATATTTTTGTTTACTATTGTAATTGGGGACACCAAGAAAAAATTTATGGTCTTCCTAACATATATTATGTACAGTTGGTTTTTATTGTGTCTTAGGAAGGTACGAACACTCTCAGTAGGTACCCAAGGGCTTGGAAACCTTAAACCTCTCCCAAGAATCATTCTCAAGCCTTCTTCCATATAGTAAATTGACCTATAGGGGATTCCATTAATACATCTCACTTTCCATTTCATTTCCCGCTAGGGTCACTAGGATTCCCCCCTTGAGGTGATTCTAGCATCTCTAAAATGGTGGGAACACCTACCTAAGGTGAAAATGGGTAGGAACTCTCTTAGTTGTCGAAATTTGGTGGTTGGGTCAACCTTTTCCCAACCTACAACTTGTGTGATAACATTTTGGTGTCATTTTTTAGGAGGATTTTGAATCCTCGTTTGAACCCTAACAACACTTTGGAAAGTTATCCCAAAGACTTTCCCTAGATTTCCTGGTGACTCCACCCAAACGATGTTCCCTTTCCACCCTTGATAAGATCTTCTTGAAGTTCATCTGGCGACTCCACCTTCCAAGAACCCACCTTATCCCTTTCCATCCTTTGATGAGCCTTGATCTCATCTGGTGACTACATTGAGGTGTCTTTTCAGTCAATGGAAATATGGCACCATGGGATGAACCCTCATCCATAACTTATTATGCCTAAAAGAGAACACTTCTACAAATGGAAAAGGAAAAGTATGCTAATAAAGTTGTTGAGGAAATGATGAATCGTATAAAAGAGTTATTTCCTACCAAAGAACTAGTCCTTGAAGATAAATAATAGCTAGAAGAACAGGCATATGAAGAAAGTTATCAAGATCCCGATGAATTTTCTCATGTTAAATATATGGACGAGGCATTTGATGAAGATGAAGTACTCATATATTCCCTTCCATTTGATGAAGACATTCAAGCCTTGTTTCCTCCTGCACATCAGGAAGAGAACATGATGATTTCTGATCCTTTCAAAGATATTGATGATACTTTATTCCATGACTTCAGAAGTGAAGTATTGGAGGAAAGGGGTAACCATCAATAAAAGGGGTTTGAGTTGTCATTTTGTGGGTAACTAAGGAGATCATGTCTCGAGACCCTCAAGTTACATATATGGAGTGTCGAGAGACCACATGACTAGTAGTGCCCACTTGCACATACGGAATCTCGTTCTATCACCACATTCTGTTCCATTGTCAATGCATCCACCACACCAACTATCTTCTAGAAAGCAAATGGGTCTTGTTCCATGTGGTACAATTCAAGTAATGTGGCAAGTAATCACCCTAATATTTAAGGAATTTAAAGATGTTGTATTTGAGCTACTTTGATTATAGAACGCATGCTTGGACATTATGCTTTTGACCTTGTTTCTCCTTGGTGAGTGTCATAGATTTCCTAGTAAGTGAACAACCTTTGATGAAGTTTTTCAATCGGGGGTCCCTTGAGGGGTTATCGTACTATTCTCGACCATATTTACCACTTTATACTCATTACACTCCCATCATATTGTCTTCTTCTAGGCCATTTGACTTTAGTGACCCAAGAAAGGCATGTACCTCATTTCATGGGAAGAAGGGGCTAAAGGCCCAGAGGGATTTTTGTTGGATAAAAAGATAAAATCCTATACATAGACCTTCCATATGCTTCAACCAAGGTTCCCTGAAAAATCAATGAAACACTTCTCTATAGGAAATGGGGGACCCACACAAGAACAAATGATAGTGAATTCTTAAGGGGTTAGTTGGAGGATGGGAGGTCTCATCATGAGTCAACCTATCATGATCATGGGTATTTAGTGGTATGACATTACCATCATTTGGTCACCAAGCCATGGTAGTGGCTCTTAGTTACAAAATTGAGAGAAATGGGGTCTCATTAAGAGCCAACCTTCTCATTTTCGCCAGGTATTTGTGAATGACATTGTTGTTATCTGGACAACAAGCTAGGATAGTGGCCTTCAACTTGTTCCTTAAAACATGAGAGAAATAAAGAATGACAATAATATGGACTTGGAAAAAGTGCATCGCAAATGAAGGTGCCACACACCCTCTACAAAGGCACCCATCAATGAGATAATGTGAGACCTTGTATGTCATGAAACTCATCGATCTATGAAGTCTAAACCCCTTCCACCTCATGATCCACTACGAGGCCATCCTTAGTAGAATCCCCAACTTGAGGGTTTTGGTCTACCAAATAAGACCTTTATTACACCCCTCCCATACTTAAACTTGGTCAATTGTATAGGTTTTTTGAACATTTGTTTAATTTGATAAGGTAGTTTTGATGCACATGTTTGGGTGTCTTTATTATTATATGTGGCTTACACTTGTCATGATTCCTTTGAATTTATATCTTTGGAGGGCGTACCCTTTTGATTTGCAGGACCTTGCTTGGTGGCCGGTTTTGGGAGAAAAAACCTAGCTTGGGATTACATGGGGAAAGGAGCCCACAACTTGGATGTTGTAGGCATGCAAATTGGATCATAGAGATATGCCTTTGGAGGCTTACTTGGAATCATGGAGGATATTATCCACCCCCTAGTACCCTAATGACTTTCCTAGGAGAATCAAAACATTATCTTCTGAGGGTTGATGTCACGCTTGAGGGTTTTGGTGGTGATGGAGCCATTGCACATTGACACTTGACATATTTTGACCAAAGGAGACATGGATTGACCCTAGAATATGATGAGGAGGCTCAAGGATCCCCAAAAACCTCTGTTTTCCTCTCCAACGACTTGCTCAAGTGTTCAAAACGTCCCCCAAAGGGGTGACATCATCTCCTTTTTATATTTTCTATTATGTTAAAGTGGAAATTAAATATTATTATTTAATGCAAGGGGAAAGATAAGGGTTGTTGACCCCTTATCTTACGTTTTTCCCTTGCTAAGTGGACAAACATACTTGAGAACATTTTGTATAAATAGAGATGAACTTTATTTCATGTGGAACGTAGCTCTCCCTTGTGGAGAACGATACTTGGCTGAAAATTGCACCCTATTTGGGAATTTCTCATTATCTCTTGGTTTCTACTCTCTTGTAATGGTTTCACTTTGGCTCTTGTATGGATGGATGATGCACTATCTCTAGTGGAGGACTATTTATTGCTTCATTATGGATTTGCTTGGTTAAAAAGAGGTTTATCTTGTTAATGCTTGGACTAGGTAAGGAATCTTTGTTGCTATTGCTTCTTTTCTTGGTTTCAAGGTTAATTTGCTTAATATTTTTGGGAGTATAAGTGCATACAACCCCACTAACTCCTTTGTAATTGTCTTGAAATACTTTATTGCATAAGGAAATACTAGGAGGAGTAAAACGGTTTACACCCTCCTAGGGTTTTTCCTAGCTAGCTTAGATTTCCTTACATAGTAAAAAGGATTACACTCCCAAGGAAGTAGTTCACCTAGATATTTAATGTTGAGACTCCACAACCCAATAGTTAAAGGCACTAATATTCTTTGTGTTGGAGAAATAAAATCATTCAATTGGTATACGTAGATTTTGAGATTGTCTAAATTGGAATCTATTCTATGTTCTCTAAGCTTGATAAGGCCACAAGGGAATTTTGATTGGTCAAGGATATCTTATGCTTGTTATAAAATTTATGCTACATCCATTAGAGATGAAAAAAATCATTTAATTTATTTCTATTACTCACGATTCATTCGTCAAAAAGTTGCTAATAAGTTGCCATAATAATCTATTAATCATTGTGCATATTTTGGGTGGTTTACTCATGATTTTTGGTGGTTGAATGTTGTTGTTATAGCCATAAGGATGCTACAATAATTCTCTAAAAACACTATCTAGCATCTCTCTTTTACTGTCAAAGTTTGTGCTTGAATATTGGAAAGTTATCTATTGTTTTGGTGCTTCATTGTCCAATAATTATTTGACAATTTTGATGGTTAATTCTGCAGTAAATAGCAATTTCTCTTGTTGATATATATCTTTGTTTACTGATGCAATTAGGGACATAAAGATTAAATTTTTTGTCCAACTAACATATATTGCGTATAGTTGGTTTTTATTGTGTCTTGGACAGGAACAAACACTCTCAGCGGGTACCCAAGGGCTTGGCAGCCCTAAACCTCTCCCAAGAATCATTCACAAGCCTTTTTCCATCTAGTAACTTGACCTATAGGGGATTCCATTAATACATCTCACTTTCCATCTCATTTCCCCCTAGGGTCACCGGGATTCCCCCCTTGAGGTGATTCTATCATCTCTAAAGTGATGGGAACACCTGCCTAAGGTGACAGTGCTAAGGTTCTCTTTTAGTTGTCACCATTTGGTGGTTGGGTTGGGATTTTCCCAACCTACAACTTGTGCAATAACATTTTGGCATAGTTTCTGAGGAGGATTTTGAATCCTCTTCCAAAACGTAATGAAACTTTGGAAATCTATCCCAAATCCTTTCCCTATATTGTTTGATGACTCCACCCAAAGGATGTTCCCTTTCCACCCTTCATGAGATCTTCTTGAAGCTCATTTGGTGACTCCACCTTTCAAGAACCTATTGATGATTGCAGCTATGTGAGACATTCTCCAGCTTACAAACCTGTGAGATGTGGATCATTTCAACTATGTGAGACTTTCTCCAGCTTACAAACCTGAGAGAAAGACTCTAAGAACAATATGTGGTTCTTATCTGAGACAGAGCTGGAACTTAGAGATGACCTCCTCCATTCAGAGAGTTGAGAAGAACTCCAGATGATTATTCTGTGGGAAAGGCGATATGCTGAGTTGGGCGTGCATGTGGCTGAGCACAAGGTGAATGTGTGAAATACCAAAGTGTTGGGTGCATCGTCATGAGAACATAAATGAATATGATTTATTAGCCTCCTTTGAGCAGCAGAGTTGACGAGAAACTCCAGATGACTCTCCTGTGTGATGCAGTGGGAAAGAAGATATGTTGAGTGGGTGTGCATGTGGACGATCACAGGTGAACTTGTGAAGAATTGGTTCTTATGTGTAATGTAGTGAGCCAGAGATATGGACATCCCTGTGGATGTTCCCCTAGTGGATGAGAACTAGTGGGTGTATCAGATCCCTTGCTATATTGTTGAAAGAGTCAGACCTTCCTATAACCCTAATTGTAATGTAAAGGGTACAGGTCGGCCCCACCTTAATGTGATTAGTAATAAATGTAAAATATAATTAATCTAGTTAATATTAATTACAATGTGACTTAGATAGGTCGTACCTGTTGTGCCAATAGACACTTATGTTGACAGGTTCAGTCTAGTATAAGTAAAGTTAAATTCCCCATCAAGGAATCATATCTTTCATGTGTGTTTGGAAATTTCAGCAAGTACATCCTATTGGGAAAAGTGTGCACCTCTCTTGGGTGCTAGTCTTATAAGGTTTGAGCACTCTCTTGTGTGCTAGGTCTTATTGGTGGTGAAGGTATTTCTCTTGAAGAATATAGCAAAAGATTTGGCTAGGTTTTCTTCCCTTGTTGAGAAGGGTTTCCCAGGATACTTCTTGTGTTCTTGTGCATGGTGTTTCTTCTTGTGATCTTGGTTGCTGCAAAATTATTGTATATGGTTAAGTTAAATGATAAAATGAAATGAACTTCATGATTAACCTTGATAATAAAAAAATCAACAGAACCCACCTTGTCCCTTTCCATCCTTTGATGAGCCTTGATCTCATCTGGTGACTCCATTGAGGTGTATTTTCAGTCAATGGAAATATGGCACCATGGGATGAACCCTCTCCAGAACTTGTTATGCCTCAAAGAGGACACTTATACAAATGGTAAAGGAAAAGAATGCTAATAAAGTTGATGAGGAAATGATGAATCGTATAAAAGAGTTATTTCCTACCAAAGAACTAGCCCTTGAAGATGAAGAAGTGCTTGAAGAACAAACATATTAAGAAAGTTTTCATGACGATCCTAATGAATTTTCTCATGTTAAAGATCCGAATGAGGCCTTTGATGAAGATTAAGTAGTCATATATTCCCTTCCATTTGATGAAGATTAAGTAGTCATATATTCCCTTCCATTTGATGAAGAAATCCAAGCCACTTTTCCTCCTGCAAACCAGGAAGAGAACATGATGAGTCGTGATTGTTTCAAAGATATTGATGATACTTTATTCCATGACTTCGTAAGTGAAGAAGTATTGGAGGAAACCTTGGATACAATAGATCCTCTTGAAGAAAAGAAAGCAAAGCACTATGCACTGAGGATCAATCCTCTTGTGATGAAGAGGCGATTGAGGGGCGTGTTCATACGAAGAAAGAAGAATTATGATAAAATGCAACATATTGAGGCACCGCTATATTTTCTCTCGCTTGATGAAGCTGAGGTTGTCCAACCTTGCTCTCGTCTTGCATATGACGTTGAAGAAACGATCAGTCTTGATGGTGAAGAATTTGAAGATCCAGTTGAAACTTCCTTAGCCTCTGTTCTCCCTGCACATAAAGTCAAAGAGATGGTCATTTTCAATCACACTGATGGTCTTATGAAATAACCCTTATATATGTTTGACAAAATTTCATACAAACTAGCACATGTAGGTGGGATTTTGGTTGTCTCATTTTTTACAGAGACCCCATTTACGACATTGAGGGTAACCCTCAAGAAAAGGGGTTTGAGTTGTCATTTTCAGAGGACTACTTTTCATGCATATATGATTCATATGTTTGGAAGCCTGATGATGACACGATTGAAAATTTACTCGAGGATGATTAGTCACAACATTTTTATAATGATTTTCAGTCATCCCTTGGGACTTGTGATGCATATCTTTTTGGGGATGCAGACTTGTTGTATGAGGACTCTCAGCCACCTTCATCCTCAATTTTGGAGTAATACCAGAATGTGGTCATCTCAAAAAAATCATAGGTTCACTCTACAAAGAGGAACTATTTTCATTTCAAGGATTTCTATAGGGCTTCACAGATGAAGAGGTTGCGTCTTTCTTCCTCTAGACCGGAGATTGTCCCTTACCGCATATCTTCTTCTCCAAGAAACCATGCAGTCTTCTTCTGATATCTCATCACCTCTCATATTCCACAAGTTGTGGATATTTGTGTGTGAATGAAGATGAATCATTGTCTATATATGATATCCCTCTTCAACGATGGATTGACCATGCTTATGGCTACACTCTCATGCAGGATGATCAAGATGATGGTTTCTATTTCCAACTGGATTTCCTCCCTCCCACCCATCTTCATGAGTTTCATTTTTCGATTGATTATATATCTATTTATGCTCATGATAATTTTGTGCTAGACTTATATTTTTTGTTTCATATTATTAAACACAAGGGGAGATACTATGATGAGATGATCAACCGGTTGCACTGGTTGTATGAATTCACCTGACATCATATATCGCTTGATCTTCAGGGCCTCAAGGCCCCAGGTAAGTAGGTAGGTCATATTTCTTTCCTTGAATTTGCATCGTGATTTCTCATGTTAGTTTAGATGCATTTCATATCTCATTTTTCTCTACTTTCATATTGATTTCATGCTTAGTTTAGAAAATTTTGAAAAAATGCTAAAATTTTATTTTCTAGATTAGTTGTCATTTTTTTTATGTATATGGATGAAGGGTGATAGAACCACCCTAGATTTTATGGTTTTTTGTTTCGGTGTAGGCACAGGTCTACCAGGAGATGTTGTGGTTCTCATGCACTCTATAGAGATCACATGTCCCCAAGTAGGAGCCAAATTATATCCCCATTTTGTGGATAACTAAGGAGAGCATGTCTCGAAGCCCTCGAGTTGTAGATATGGAGTGTCAAGAGACCACATGACTAGCAGTGTCCACTTTCACATATGGAAGCCCGCTCTATCCCCACATTCTAGTCCATTGTCAGTGCAACCACCACACTAGCTAACTTCTAAAAGCTAGATGGATCTTGCTCCATGCGATACAAGTCAAGTATTGTGGCAGGTAATCACCCTAAAATTTAAGGCATTTAAACATGTTGTATTTGAGCTAATTTGATTATCGAACACTTGCTTGGAAATTATGCTTTTGACAATGTTTCACCTTGGTGTGTGTCATAGATTTCCTAGTAAGTGACCAACCTTTGGGGAAGGTGTGTGTCATAGATTTCCTAGTAAGTGACCAACCTTTGGGGAAGGTTTGCAACCGGGGTTCCCTTAAGGGGTTATCATATTGTTCTCGACCATATTTACCACTTTCTGCTCATTACACTCCCATCATATTGTCTTCTTATAGGCCATTTGACTTTAGTGACCCAAGAAGGGCATGTACCTCATTTCATGGGAAGAAGAGGATGAAGGACCAAAGGGATTGTTGTTGGCTAAAAAGATAAAATCCTATATATAGACCTTCTAGATGCTCCTCCCATGGATCGTCGAGAAAGAAATGAAACGCTTCTCTATAAGAAATGAGGGACCCACATAAGAATAAATGATAGTGAATGCTTAAGGGGTTAGTTGGAGGATGGGAGGTCTCATCATGAACCGGCCTATCATGATCATGGGTATTTAGCGGTATGAAATTACCATCATCTGGTCACCAAGCTATGGTAGTGGCTCTCAGTTACACAACTCAGAGAAAGGGGGTCTCTTCATGAGCCAACCTTCTCATTTCTGCCAATTATTTGTGAATGACATTGTTGTTATTTGGACACAAAGCCAGGACAATGGCCTTCAACTCATTCCTTAAAACATGAGAGAAATAAATAATGACAAGAATATGGGCTTGGAAAAATTTCATCACGAACGAAGGTGCCACACACCCTCTACAAAGGCACCCATAAATGAGATAATATGAGCCCTTGTATGTCATGAAACTCATCGACCTATGAAATCTAAACACCTTCCACCTCATCATCCACTACATAACCTCAAAATGCCATCCTTGGGAGCATCCCCTACTTGATGGTTTTGGTCTACCCAATAGGACCTTTATTACATCCCTCCCATGCTTAAACTTGGTCAATTGTATAGGGTTTTTAAGCATTTGTTTAATTTGATGAGGTAGTTTTTATACACATGTTTAGGTTCCTTGCTTATTATATGTGTTTTACACTTGTCATGATATCTTTGACTTGAGATATTTGGAGGGCATACCCTTTTGTTTTACAGGACCTTGCTTGGTGGCCAGTTTTGGGAGAACAAGCCTAGCTTGGGCTTCCATGGAGAAAGGAGCCCATAGGTTGGATGTTGTAGGCCCGCACACAGGATCACATAGATATTCCTTTGAAGGCTTACTTGGAATCATGGAGGATCTTATCCACCTCCTGGTACCCTAACGACTTTCCTAGGAGAGTCAAAACGTCATCTTTTGAGGGTTGATGTCATGCTTGAGGGGGTTTGGTGGTGATGACTCCATTTCACATTGGTATTTGGAATATTTTGACCAGAGGAGACATAGATTGACCCTAGAATATGATGAGGAGGCTCAAGGAGCCCCAACGACCTTCATTTTCCTCTCCAACGACTTGCTCAAGTGGTCAAAACGTCCTCTAAAGTGGTGATGTCCTCTCATTGTTAGAGTTTCTATTGTGTTAAAGTGAATATTAAATATTATTATTTGATGCAAGGGGTAAGATAAGGGTTTTTGACCTGTTATATTATATTTTACCCTTGCTAAGAAGACATACATACTTGAAAACATTTTGTATAAATAGAGATTAACTCTATTTCATTTGAAACATAGCTCTCCCTTGTGAAGACGGATACTTGGCTGAAAATTGTGCACTATTTGGGCATTTCTCATCATATCTTGGTTTCTACTCTCTTGTAATGGTTTTACTTTGGTTCTTGTATGGATGGATGATGTTCTATCTCTAGTGGAGGACTATTTCTTGATTTATGGTGGATTTGCTTGGTTAAAAAGAGGTTTATCTTGTTAATGCTTGGACTAGGTAAGGAATCTTTGTTTCTATTGTTTCTTTTCTTCGTTTCAAGGTTAATCTACTTAATA
>JZKD02S0187372.1:0-13075 GCA_000966675.3 Picea glauca
TGTAGTGGAGAAAATTGTGGTTCAAATCTCATGAAATCCTCATACCACCTCTTTACATGAATAAAACCATCATATGGTTCACGACCTCCACTTTATTTAAATAATATATGGGATTGTTATTATATATATATATATATATATGTGTGTGTGTGTGTGTGTGTGTGTGTGTGTGTGTGTGGCTTAATATACCATATTAATTTTGGTTAATCAAATATTCAATGACCATAAAAATTGGATGGAATAATATTGAACCATCGAACCTTTGTTATTTAAACAAATGTATTTTACCATTGGATGAGATGGTTCATATTGTAAAGAATTGACTTGGTATTTTTGTAAATGTATAGGTATTTTCTGCATAAAATACATTGGAGAAGTGGGTTTTAGGCCTAGTTATGGCATCCTAGTTTTGGGAGGTGACTTTTCCTTTGAACTAGAGCCTTGTCATAGAGTTGGAGACAACATCGTATGCAGTTTGGGAGTATTTTGATGTAATCTAAACATTTGAACATCATTAATAAAGTGGTCACTCATTGGAAGTGGACCCAAAGACGTAGCCCAGGAGGGGTGAACTCCGTTATCAACCTCATCTTTGTCTTTTCTTTATTAGTTTTTCTATTCTTTCTTCAATTCCACAATTCTTATTTATCACTAGGCGTTTTTTAGTATTGAGAAAAATAAGTTCACTTTTATAACTTGCAAATAAGTCACATTTTTAGATCATGCGTACCCCTGGTTTGATGGTTCACTGGTATGAAGTTTAAACGTAGACCTAGGTGATAGGGGGGCATGTTGTATTCACAATACCTAGTTTATAAACTTTGACGGGGGTAGGTGTTTATCCAAAATCAAATTTAAAGGGGGGAATATTGGGTTAATATTGACTTGGTCATAGAGTCGGTGATTCGATCAATGTTGGGTTTACCATTAGTGGTTTATGGGCCCATGGTATTAGGTAACCCATTGTATTTTCCCGTGGTATTTGATGTGAGTCTTTGCATGTCTATGCATGTCCATGCATGTCTTCGCATGACTATCTCCACTCCATGCCTGTCTTTGCATGGCTATCTCGAGGCCATGCATGTCTTTGCATTGTAATGTAATTCCGGTAAAGGAATTGTAGTTGTAATTGATGAAGCCTATGTAATTGCTTGAGATACTCCATTGTAAGAAACATCAAGTAGCCACAAGTGGTCAGTTTTGGCCTAGCTTGGTTGGTTTGGCCAAGGTTAATAGATGTCTATGGAGGTGCTCATTCTCTTGGTTAAGGGTTTCTAGGATAAATATTGGCTCTATGTGCATGCATTCTTGTTTTGTTATTTCTCTCTCAATTTTTAACAAAAAAAAACTCATCCAAAGATGAAAAGAATGCAATACAATGCACTTGAATGCAATAGAATCGAATTTGAGCTCATGCAACTATGTTAGGATTAACTACATGCAAAGCATGAGAGAACATGCCCTAATTATCCAAGTGTGCTTTTATGAGGGAGTTAACTTGGCTTTTACTATCCAAGTAGAGTAAACTAACTCCTAGAAAATATGATCTACTCCTCAAGAGCACACTTAACCCTAGAAATTAGGAATTAGCTCTTAGAAATAGGATCTCGACATATAATGGAGGAAAGAAGCACTCATATCCCTAGACAAGTGGAATTAACCTAAGATAACTCCCTAGAATTAAGGGATGAAGCTCAAGTGCGCTCTAGGAGAAAGAAAATTATGCGAGGGAAAATGATGCATGTACACCAACACCCTCCCTTAAGCCCAACTTAGGTGAGTATGATGCATGAAAAGATTCGGTCTCGGCAATATGAAGCCATGTTAGTTACCCATGTGCAAAAAATATCCCTGAAAAGTGAGGAAAGAGGGAAAACTCAATTGGAAGAACCCCCCCCAAAAAAAAAAAATAAAAAAAATAAAAAAAAGAAGATAGTGCAGAGTAGACTAAACAACATGCTTTGAAGTAGATGTCTCCTTCACTCCCAAGTGAGCTCGTAACTCTATGAACTTCTACTCAATGAAGGATTTGGTAAAGATGTCTGAAATATGTTTTGTGGATGGACAATATTGCAAATCAATGAGTTGATCATGAATCAACCCCTAGATATAATGCATGTGAATTTTAATGTGCTTGGTCCTCTACCACTAAATTGGATCTCTGGAGGTCTGGATGGTACTCTGATTGTCACAAAATATCATTATAGGACGGTGACATTGAATACCAAACTCAGTGACAATAAGCTACAACCTAAGGGCTTGTGTTGCTACATTCATTACACCTCTATACTTTGCCTCTGTAGTCGATAAAGTAATGGCTAACTGCTTCTTACTTGACCAACAAATAGGACTTGAGCCAAAATTGAATGCACAACTAGAAGTGGACTTGCAATCTATGCCATTGTCAACCTAATCAAAATTTGTGTACCCTACTAGATCAAGAGTGCAATATGTTGCATAATGTATCCCAAAACTGTGAGTACCCTTAACATAGCAGAGAATTCTCTATGCAACTTTTCAATGTGGTTCATGAGGCTCCTACATGTATCTAGAAACTACTCCAACAACATAAGAGATGTCAGGTCTATTATCCCCATTTTGTGCGAAAATTAAGGAGATCGTGTTTCGAGGCCCTCAAGCTGTAGATATGGAGTGTCGAGAGGCCACATGACCAACAATGTCCACTTACACATATGGAAGCCCTCTTTATCACCACCTTTTGATCCATTGTCAGTGCATCCACCACACCAGCTAGCTTCTGGAAGGTAGACAGATCTTGCTCCATGCGGTACAAGTCAGGTATTGTAGCAGGTAATCACCCTAATATTTAAGGCATTTAAACATGTTGATTTGAGCTACTTTTGATTATAGAACGCCTACTTGGACATTATGCTTTTGACCCTGTTTCACCTTGGTGAGTGTCATAAATTTCCTAATAAGTGGCCAACCTTTGGGGAAGGTTTGTGACTGGGATTCCCTTGAGGGGTTATCGTATCATTCCCAACCATACTTACCACCTTCCGCTCTTTACACTCCCATCATATTGTCTTCTTCTAGGACCTTTGACTTTAGTGACCAAAAAAGGGCATGTACCTCATTTCATGGGAAGGAGTTGAAGGCCCAGAGGGATTGTTGTTGGCTAAAAAAGACAAAAGCCTAAATATAGACCTTCCAGATGCTTCGCTCAGGCATCCTTGAGAAATAAATGAAACGTTTTTCTATAAGAAATGGGGACCTACAAAAATAAATGATAATGAATGCTTAAGGGGTTAGTTGGAGGATAGGGGGTCTCATCACGAGCCGACCTATCATGATCATAGGTATTTAGTGGTATGACATTACCATCATCTAGTCACCAAGCCAGGGTAGTGGCTCTCAGTTACACAACTGAGAGAAAGGGGGTCTCATCACGAGCCAACCTTCTCATTTTCACGAGGTATTTGTGAATGATGTTGTCATTATCTGGACACCAAGCCAGGACAATGGCCTTCAAATTGTTCCTTAAAACATGAAAGAAATATAAAAGAGATAAGAAGAAAGAATGGCAAGAAGATGGGCTTGGAAAAAGTGCATCGCAAACGAAGGTGCCACACACCCTCTACAAAGGCACCCACCATAAATGAGATAATATGAGCCCTTGTATGTCATGAAAATCATCGACCTATGAAGTCTAAACCCCTTCCACCTCATCATCCACTAAATAACCTTGAAAGGCCATCCTTGGGAGCATCCCCTACTTAAGAGTTTTGGTCTACCCAATAGGACTTCTATGACATCCCTCCCATACTTAAACTTGGTCAATTGTATAGGGTTTTCGAGCATTTTTTTAGTTTGATGAGGTAGTTTTGATGCACATGTTTAGGTGCCTTTCTTATTAGATGTGGTTTACACTTGTCATGATATCCTTGACTTGCGATCTTTGGAGGGTGTACCCTTTTGTTTTGCAGGACCTTGCTTGGTGGCCAATTTTGGGAGAACAATCCTAGCTTGGGCTTCCATGGGGAAAGGAGCCCACGGGTTGGATGTTGTAGGCCCGCACACCATATCATAGAGACATGCCTTTGGAGGCTTACATGGCATCATGGAGGATCTTACCATGCCCCTAGTACCCAAACAACTTGCCTAGGAGAGGCAAAACATCATCTTTTGAGGCTTGGCATCATGCTTGAGGGGGTTTGATGGTGATGGAGTTATTGTACATTAACACTTAGCATGTTTTGACCGGAGGAGGCATGGATTGACCCTAGCACATAATGAGGAGGTTCAAGGATCCCTAACAACCTCCATTTTCTTCTCCAACTACTTGTTCAAAGTGTCAAAACATCCCCTAAAGGGGTGATGCCATCTTATTTTTAGGGTTTCTATTGTGTTAAAGTGAAAATTAAATAGAATTATTTGATGGAAGGGGTAAGATAAGGGTTTTTTACCCCTTATCTTATGTTTTACCCATGCTAAGTGGAAAAACTATGTTTTAATATTTTTGTATAAATAAAGATCATGTGAATCTCATTTCAGAACATATATCTCCCATTATGAGAGGATAAGGATTGAAATTTTTTCTACCTTCAACATTTTTGTTCTCTTGTGATATGGTATGGTGCTCTCTTTGGTTATTGGCTACATGATGATGATGTGCTAGCTTATCGAGGTCATTTCTATTTCTTTATGGTGGTTTCTCTTGGCATGTTAAGAATTGATATTATTGTAACTTGAATTTGGTAAAGGTTACACTTGTTGTTTTATTTGTTCAAAGTTCAATGTTATTTGATAAGTTAAGCAGGGAGTATAAGGGCACACAACCCTACCTAGCTCCACCATAATCTATCATAGAAATATTGTTTGCAAAGGTTTGCTAAGGAAGTATAAGGGCATACACCCCTTAGTCTAAACCCTAGCTCAGATACTTGCTTTGGGGAATAAAGGGATTTATACCCCCAAGGAGGTAGTACCTATAGCTCTCTATATTGTGAACCCATTAACCCATTAATCAAAGACACTAGTCATTGCAGTGGAGAAACAAAATACTACATTGATAAACATGAAAAGTAAAGGTCTTGAAGTTCTCTCATTTGGATACTATTATTTGAGCCTTAGGCTATCTTGCCTCTTTGTGGTGTCCCCTTTCTCTCACTAAAACTTGCTTCTATTGCAAAACTAACCTACAACCACTAGGGCTACAGAAAAACTAACCTTCTAACCCTAGGAAACCCTCCAAACCAACCTTAAGAACTAGCTATAATTTATCCCTAATAAACTACTAACCTTAGTGCACTTTTTAGGCCAATTAGGAGTAAATTTTATTGGTTAGCTTTGTTGATATTTAGCATGTTTTGCTACGTCCATTAAGGCTATTATACTTTGCTACAAATTTGCTATTTTACAGTCATACTATCATGCTAAAATCACAAGTTTTATTGCTAAATTGGTGCTAGTTTATTGATCACATTTATCTTGACATTTGGCATCTCATCTAGAAACCTCATTTAATAGTTTCTCACGGATATATATCTCTTTTTACTATTTCTATTAGGGACATCAAGATTAAATTGCTTGTCCACTAAATATATTGCATTGTATACTTGGTTTTCCTTGTGTCTTGGGCAGGTACTATCTCTTTGCAGGTCACTCAAGGTTTTGGCAACCTCAAACAACCCTCAAGATTCATCACCAAGCTCCCTTTTCCCTCTAGCAACCCAACCTATAGGGGCATGTGTTCATACATCACACTTTTCATCTCATTTCCCCCTAGGGTCACCGAGATTCCCCCCTTGAGGTGATCACTTCACCTCTAAAGTGATAGGAACACCTGCCTAAGGTGACACTGGGTAGGTGTTCTTGAAGTTGTTTCCATTTGGTGGTTGGGTTAGAATTTTCCCAACCTACAACTTGTGCGATAACATTTTGGTGTCGTTTCCAAGGAGGATTTTGAATCCTCTTCCAAACCCTAAACGATACTTTGGCAAGATATCCCAAATCCTTTCCCCTAACTTGCATGACGACTCCACCTAAAGGACGTTACATTTCCACCCTTTGATGAGCCTTGATCTCATCTGACGACTTCATTAGGGTATTACCCTAAGTAATGGAACCATGGCTTCACAAGACTTACCATGGGCATTCCATAAGGTTTATCCCTCCTTTGATGTTCAGGATATTCCTGGATATCCAAACCATTGCACAACGGAATGGAGAGCAAATTGCCTCAAGTTTAATGGTGACCCAACTCTAGCAGTCACCCATGCCGTCAATTATATGAAGTATGCCTCAAGTCTAAATGTATTGCATGAAGATGTACTAATGAAAATTGTGTATCTTCTCTAGAAACAAGTGAAAGGAATTTGCTTGCACACTCATGTGATCCGAAAAGTATCTGGTCTTCTACAAAGCTTGTTGAGGAATTTCTCGAACATTGTAGGCCATCCACTCAAGATTTGCAAGATGTTTTCCAAGAGCTCAAAGACTCTCTTTGCAGAGAAGGTTTTCCTATATACGAGGATGAAGAAAAGCTTGAAGAATATCATGATGAAGTTTCTCATGTCAAATATCCGGACAAGACATTTGATGAAGATGAAGTGCTCCTATCTGCCCTCCCATTTGATGAAGACATCCAGGCCTCGGTTCCTCCTGTGCATCAATAAGAGAACATGATGAGTTTTAATCCTTTTGAAGATCTTAATGACACTTCATTGCATGACTTTGGAAGTGAAGAAGTATTAGAGGATCCCTCGGATACGACAGATCCTTTTGAAAAAAGGAATATAAAGCACTTTGTAGTAAGGATCAAGCCCCGTGTAATGAAGAAGCAATGGAAGAGCCTGCCCATGAAGAGAAAAAAGAATCCCGATGAAGTGCAACATGTTGAGGCATCATTATCTTTTCTCCCTCCTAATAAAGTTGAGGTTGTCCAATCGTTCTCTCCTCCTGTTCATAAAGTTGAAGAAGCAACTAGCCTCAGTGATGAAGAATTTGAAGATCCTATTGAAGCCACCCCGACCTTTTCTCTTCCTACACACAAAGACAAAGAGATGGTCATTTTCAGTCATACATATGGTCTTATGAAAGAACCTATAGATATGGTTGATGAACATATTGACACTTTCATAAAGATTCAGAGACGCAGATGGGATTTGGGCCATTTCAATTTTGATGGAGACCCCATTTACGAAATTGAGGGTAACCCTCAAGAAAAGGGGTTTGAGTTGTCATCTTCAGAGTACTACTTTTCATGTGTATATGATTCATATGTTTGGCAGCCTGATGATGGCACGATTACAAATTTATTCGAGGATGATTGGTCGCGACATTTTCAGGATAATTTTCAATCATCCCTTGAGACTTATGATGCATATCTTTTTTATACAGACTTCTTGTATGAGGACTCTCAACCACCTTCATCCTCGATTTTGGAAGAATACCAGGACGTGGCCATCTCAGAGCAATCAGAGGCTCACTCTACAAAGAGGAAGTATTTTCACATTGACTATTTCTACAGGGATTCACAGATGAAGAGGTCGTGTTTTCCTTTCTCCAGACATGAGCATGTCCCTTACCTATGGTCTTCTTCTCTGAGAAACCATGCAGTCTTCTTCCGACCTCTCATCTCCTCTCCTTCTTCGACAAGCAGTGAATCTTTTTGCACATATCGATATGAGTCGTCTTCTACATATAACAACCCTCTTCACAGATGGATTGATCAAGCTTGTGGCTATCACTTCAGGAAAAATTTATGAGATCATCAGGATTGCAGTTTCTCTTTCCAGTAGGATTTCCTCCCTCCCACCCATATTCATGAGTTTCATTTCATGATTCATTTTATGACTATCTATGCTCATGATTTTTATATGCTTAACTTGTCTTTGTTGTATTACATAATTAAGCACAAGGGAAAATACATTGATGAGATGATCAATTGGTTGCATTAGTTGTATGACTTCACCTGACATCATCTATCACCTGATCTTCAGGGCCCCAAGGCCCTAGGTAAGTAGGTAGGTCATATTGTTTTCCTTGCATTTGCATCTTGATTACTCATGTTAGTTTAGATGCATTTNTTACACTCCCATCATATTGTCTTCTTCTAGGACCTTTGACTTTAGTGACCAAAAAAGGGCATGTACCTCATTTCATGGGAAGGAGTTGAAGGCCCAGAGGGATTGTTGTTGGCTAAAAAAGACAAAAGCCTAAATATAGACCTTCCAGATGCTTCGCTCAGGCATCCTTGAGAAATAAATGAAACGTTTTTCTATAAGAAATGGGGACCTACAAAAATAAATGATAATGAATGCTTAAGGGGTTAGTTGGAGGATAGGGGGTCTCATCACGAGCCGACCTATCATGATCATAGGTATTTAGTGGTATGACATTACCATCATCTAGTCACCAAGCCAGGGTAGTGGCTCTCAGTTACACAACTGAGAGAAAGGGGGTCTCATCACGAGCCAACCTTCTCATTTTCACGAGGTATTTGTGAATGATGTTGTCATTATCTGGACACCAAGCCAGGACAATGGCCTTCAAATTGTTCCTTAAAACATGAAAGAAATATAAAAGAGATAAGAAGAAAGAATGGCAAGAAGATGGGCTTGGAAAAAGTGCATCGCAAACGAAGGTGCCACACACCCTCTACAAAGGCACCCACCATAAATGAGATAATATGAGCCCTTGTATGTCATGAAAATCATCGACCTATGAAGTCTAAACCCCTTCCACCTCATCATCCACTAAATAACCTTGAAAGGCCATCCTTGGGAGCATCCCCTACTTAAGAGTTTTGGTCTACCCAATAGGACTTCTATGACATCCCTCCCATACTTAAACTTGGTCAATTGTATAGGGTTTTCGAGCATTTTTTTAGTTTGATGAGGTAGTTTTGATGCACATGTTTAGGTGCCTTTCTTATTAGATGTGGTTTACACTTGTCATGATATCCTTGACTTGCGATCTTTGGAGGGTGTACCCTTTTGTTTTGCAGGACCTTGCTTGGTGGCCAATTTTGGGAGAACAATCCTAGCTTGGGCTTCCATGGGGAAAGGAGCCCACGGGTTGGATGTTGTAGGCCCGCACACCATATCATAGAGACATGCCTTTGGAGGCTTACATGGCATCATGGAGGATCTTACCATGCCCCTAGTACCCAAACAACTTGCCTAGGAGAGGCAAAACATCATCTTTTGAGGCTTGGCATCATGCTTGAGGGGGTTTGATGGTGATGGAGTTATTGTACATTAACACTTAGCATGTTTTGACCGGAGGAGGCATGGATTGACCCTAGCACATAATGAGGAGGTTCAAGGATCCCTAACAACCTCCATTTTCTTCTCCAACTACTTGTTCAAAGTGTCAAAACATCCCCTAAAGGGGTGATGCCATCTTATTTTTAGGGTTTCTATTGTGTTAAAGTGAAAATTAAATAGAATTATTTGATGGAAGGGGTAAGATAAGGGTTTTTTACCCCTTATCTTATGTTTTACCCATGCTAAGTGGAAAAACTATGTTTTAATATTTTTGTATAAATAAAGATCATGTGAATCTCATTTCAGAACATATATCTCCCATTATGAGAGGATAAGGATTGAAATTTTTTCTACCTTCAACATTTTTGTTCTCTTGTGATATGGTATGGTGCTCTCTTTGGTTATTGGCTACATGATGATGATGTGCTAGCTTATCGAGGTCATTTCTATTTCTTTATGGTGGTTTCTCTTGGCATGTTAAGAATTGATATTATTGTAACTTGAATTTGGTAAAGGTTACACTTGTTGTTTTATTTGTTCAAAGTTCAATGTTATTTGATAAGTTAAGCAGGGAGTATAAGGGCACACAACCCTACCTAGCTCCACCATAATCTATCATAGAAATATTGTTTGCAAAGGTTTGCTAAGGAAGTATAAGGGCATACACCCCTTAGTCTAAACCCTAGCTCAGATACTTGCTTTGGGGAATAAAGGGATTTATACCCCCAAGGAGGTAGTACCTATAGCTCTCTATATTGTGAACCCATTAACCCATTAATCAAAGACACTAGTCATTGCAGTGGAGAAACAAAATACTACATTGATAAACATGAAAAGTAAAGGTCTTGAAGTTCTCTCATTTGGATACTATTATTTGAGCCTTAGGCTATCTTGCCTCTTTGTGGTGTCCCCTTTCTCTCACTAAAACTTGCTTCTATTGCAAAACTAACCTACAACCACTAGGGCTACAGAAAAACTAACCTTCTAACCCTAGGAAACCCTCCAAACCAACCTTAAGAACTAGCTATAATTTATCCCTAATAAACTACTAACCTTAGTGCACTTTTTAGGCCAATTAGGAGTAAATTTTATTGGTTAGCTTTGTTGATATTTAGCATGTTTTGCTACGTCCATTAAGGCTATTATACTTTGCTACAAATTTGCTATTTTACAGTCATACTATCATGCTAAAATCACAAGTTTTATTGCTAAATTGGTGCTAGTTTATTGATCACATTTATCTTGACATTTGGCATCTCATCTAGAAACCTCATTTAATAGTTTCTCACGGATATATATCTCTTTTTACTATTTCTATTAGGGACATCAAGATTAAATTGCTTGTCCACTAAATATATTGCATTGTATACTTGGTTTTCCTTGTGTCTTGGGCAGGTACTATCTCTTTGCAGGTCACTCAAGGTTTTGGCAACCTCAAACAACCCTCAAGATTCATCACCAAGCTCCCTTTTCCCTCTAGCAACCCAACCTATAGGGGCATGTGTTCATACATCACACTTTTCATCTCATTTCCCCCTAGGGTCACCGAGATTCCCCCCTTGAGGTGATCACTTCACCTCTAAAGTGATAGGAACACCTGCCTAAGGTGACACTGGGTAGGTGTTCTTGAAGTTGTTTCCATTTGGTGGTTGGGTTAGAATTTTCCCAACCTACAACTTGTGCGATAACATTTTGGTGTCGTTTCCAAGGAGGATTTTGAATCCTCTTCCAAACCCTAAACGATACTTTGGCAAGATATCCCAAATCCTTTCCCCTAACTTGCATGACGACTCCACCTAAAGGACGTTACATTTCCACCCTTTGATGAGCCTTGATCTCATCTGACGACTTCATTAGGGTATTACCCTAAGTAATGGAACCATGGCTTCACAAGACTTACCATGGGCATTCCATAAGGTTTATCCCTCCTTTGATGTTCAGGATATTCCTGGATATCCAAACCATTGCACAACGGAATGGAGAGCAAATTGCCTCAAGTTTAATGGTGACCCAACTCTAGCAGTCACCCATGCCGTCAATTATATGAAGTATGCCTCAAGTCTAAATGTATTGCATGAAGATGTACTAATGAAAAATTTTGTATCTTCTCTGGAAACAAGTGAAAGGAATTTGCTTGCACACTCATGTGATCCGAAAAGTATCTGGTCTTCTACAAAGCTTGTTGAGGAATTTCTCGGACATTGTAGGCCATCCACTCAGGATTTGCAAGATGTTTTCCAAGAGCTCAAAGACTCTCTTTGCAGAGAAGGTTTTCCTATATATGAGGATGAATAAAAGCTTGAAGAATATCCTGATGAAGTTTCTCATGTCAAATATCCGGACAAGACATTTGATGAAGATGAAGTGCTCCTCTCTGCCCTCCCATTTGATGAAGACATCCAGGCCTCAATTCCTCCTGCGCATCAATAAGAGAACATGATGAGTTGTAATCCTTTTGAAGATCTTAATGACACTTCATTACATGACTTTGGAAGTGAAGAAATATTAGAGGATCCCTCGGATACGACAGATCCTTTTGAAAAAAGGCAGATAAAGCACTTTATAGTAAGGATCAAGCCCCGTGTAATGAATAAGCGATGGAAGAGCCTGCCCATGAAGAGAAAAAAGAATCCTGATGAAGTGCAACATGTTGAGGCATCATTATCTTTTCTACCTCCTAATAAAGTTGAGGTTGTCCAACCGTTCTCTCTTCTTGTTCATAAAGTTGAAGAAGCAACTAGCCTCAGTGATGAAGAATTTGAAGATCCTATTGAAGCCACCCCGACCTTTTCTCTTCCTACACACGAAGACAAAGAGATGGTCATTTTCAGTCATACATATGGTCTTATGAAAGAACCTATAGATATGGTTGATGAACATATTGACACTTTCATAAAGATTCAGAGACGCAGATGGGATTTGGGCCATTTCAATTTTGATGGAGACCCCATTTACGAAATTGAGGGTAACCCTCAAGAAAAGGGGTTTGAGTTGTCATCTTCAGAGTACTACTTTTCATGTGTATATGATTCATATGTTTGGCAGCCTGATGATGGCACGATTACAAATTTATTCGAGGATGATTGGTCGCGACATTTTCAGGATAATTTTCAATCATCCCTTGAGACTTATGATGCATATCTTTTTTATACAGACTTCTTGTATGAGGACTCTCAACCACCTTCATCCTCGATTTTGGAAGAATACCAGGACGTGGCCATCTCAGAGCAATCAGAGGCTCACTCTACAAAGAGGAAGTATTTTCACATTGACTATTTCTACAGGGATTCACAGATGAAGAGGTCGTGTTTTCCTTTCTCCAGACATGAGCATGTCCCTTACCTATGGTCTTCTTCTCTGAGAAACCATGCAGTCTTCTTCCGACCTCTCATCTCCTCTCCTTCTTCGACAAGCAGTGAATCTTTTTGCACATATCGATATGAGTCGTCTTCTACATATAACAACCCTCTTCACAGATGGATTGATCAAGCTTGTGGCTATCACTTCAGGAAAAATTTATGAGATCATCAGGATTGCAGTTTCTCTTTCCAGTAGGATTTCCTCCCTCCCACCCATATTCATGAGTTTCATTTCATGATTCATTTTATGACTATCTATGCTCATGATTTTTATATGCTTAACTTGTCTTTGTTGTATTACATAATTAAGCACAAGGGAAAATACATTGATGAGATGATCAATTGGTTGCATTAGTTGTATGACTTCACCTGACATCATCTATCACCTGATCTTCAGGGCCCCAAGGCCCTAGGTAAGTAGGTAGGTCATATTGTTTTCCTTGCATTTGCATCTTGATTACTCATGTTAGTTTAGATGCATTT